>JASANE010000304.1:0-19509 GCA_030248225.1 Trileptium ribeirensis | reverse complement strand
AACAATCGGGACATTTTGGTATTGGTAATTTGACTATTTGAAAAAAAAAACAAAAATATTTAGCGTGTCCAGTTTTACTATTTTTTGTGTGTGACCCAAACTATCCCGGTGATGATAAAATGGTGAGCGCCAGTCGCTAAATAAATACATAAATAATTGAAATAAATTTGGCTGTCACAACTAAACAATAGTACTTAACTATATAACTATAGCTGATATATGTAATTAGTCGTAGTTTATCCGGGTTGTGTTTAGCAATGCGCATCGATGTGATTATTATTCAATTAGTTTACGGCGTGATTCATGACGGCGGCGACGGCAGATAATATGCTAGTCAGACAACAATAAAACAAAATAGCAACATTGGTTCATATTGTGATAACAACAGCCGCAATGCAATGTTGATGGTAGATCTGTATAGTTGACCGGTCAGCACTTTTGAACGGCAATATCACTACGACGCGGTGTTTTACAACGACTTCGAGTTGCTGGGATGCTGGCTGAGCTGTGCGAGAGCTCCTGACGGGTACGACTGATACGCTACAACGCTTCCATGTGACTAGAAACATATTTATGCGTTCAGAAGTACATTTTCATTGTACTACAAATCTATATATATTGGTTCTTTTGACTGGCTAGATTATTGAAAATTTGGGGTTTTGTAAAAATGTCTAAATGCAGTACCAAGATATATAAATAGTTAAGGAAGCGGTTTTAGTTGATACATAGAATGTGTAATATTTGACATATTATATATATAACACATTATGTTTAAAATATA
The DNA here is from genome assembly GCA_030248225.1 of Trileptium ribeirensis. Classification (NCBI taxonomy): domain Eukaryota; kingdom Metazoa; phylum Nematoda; class Enoplea; order Enoplida; family Thoracostomopsidae; genus Trileptium; species Trileptium ribeirensis. Next base: position 18,728 of record JASANE010000304.1, on the reverse strand, counting down.
TATTTATAAATATTATAATATGTAACGATACTGGAAATCGGAGCGTCGGCGTCTCTCAGCCGTTCGGTTACGAAGAAATTACGATTATGTTTTGACTAGTTTTTGTAATAATATTATAAGCTTGAAGAGAACAAAGCATTTTAAGAAATGTTAAAATGGCGGTGTAGTTGTATTTCGTTAGGATCGGCATTTTTAAGAGGAGCTTTATATAAGTTGTATCATTGTAGTTCTTGTGCTGAGTTGCACCAGCTGTGTCGTCGTTCAAAAGAATCATTAAATTTTGAAGTGTGGAACGTTATGTTATTTTTGCTCGGCTTTTCTGTTTAGGCTGAACAAGCCTAGGTTGCAATAAACTGGAAAAGTCTTTCACTGATGCAGGTTGAACAAGCCGTGGTTGCAATAAACTGGAAAAGTCTTTCACTGACGCATGCTGAACAAGCCTCAAAATCACAGGTTGTGCAAACCCTTTTTTGGAAGGCTGAGATTGCCTAGTCAGGCCCAAACGCTTTATAACCCATAGTCTGTGGAAGCCATGCAAATAAGGCTTGTTCAGCTTGCGTTAGTGACTTTTTCAGTATATTGTAACCAAGGCTTGTTCAGCCTAAACAGAAAAGCCGAGCAAAAATAACATAACGTTCCACACTTCAAAATTTAATGATTCTTTTAAACGACGACACTGCTGGTGCAACTCAGCACACGAACTACAATGATACAACTTATATATAGCTCCTCTTAAAAATGCCGAGCCTAAAGAAATACAACTACACCGCCATTTTAACATTTCTTAAAATGTTTTGTTCTCTTCAAGCTTATAATATTATTACAAAAACTAGTCAAAACATAATCGTAATTTCTTCGTACCGAACGTCTGAGAGACGCCGACGCTGCGATTTCCAGTATCGCTACAAATATATGTTTAAAATATATATTTATAAATATATTATATATGGTATATATATATTCTATATATAAATATATTATATTAAGCAGTAAGGTTCAGCTTATTGCAAGGTTTGATAGTTACTCTCGTTGAAGGTTGTGCCTAAAACTTTGGATTCGATGTGGTGCGTTTTGTTCGATTTACTATTTATTACCAAGTTATTTTGTGGATACCGAAGTAAACGTATTTTTTCCGAGTGTAATCTGTTTTACTTTGGTAACTTGTTAATAATTATTAATATTTATAATTATATATGCTATGTTGGCATACTGAATGAACCCGTTGAATTGTTTATTTTTAGTCTTGATCGTATAATCATTGTATTGAGTGTGTTCAGCGAGCAATATATAGAACCAAGCAGCATGCGGCTACATGGACACATACTACATACGCGGTTGTTATAGTATATGGCTTAGTGTAAGGCTTATTTTTATGGACATTAGCTTATTCTAAGGATCCTGCTTTGGGCTTAGTATATTGTGAACGGCACATCTATGTTACGCCCTCGCAGCTTGACGGGCTTAAATTTCGGTAACCTGTTCGAATTTCCGATAATCCACTCAAACGTTTTATTTTACATTGTTTATGTTTCCAATATTAGCTTGACATATAAAATTTGAAAGTAGATACATTATTGCATATAGGAACGAAGTTGAGGATTATAGAATCAAACAAATGTGGGAGGTCAAGTTTTTGGCATTTCGGCGGAGGTAAGACGCACGAAAACGATCAATCTATGAAGGATAACATAACACATTCCTATCCCGTAGCTAAGTTTGGGGACCTAGGCTAACTATGTAAGTTTAAAATCATCAAGCACTAAATTTTGACCCATTAGGTATTTGCCCGCACAAATTGGAGACAGGTCCACCAGCATTGGGTCCGTCCCGAAAACGCTCAGGCGGTTCGTTGAAGGGCAATTATATATAGACTTGTCGGCTTTATATCTTTAAATGTTCACTTTAAGGAAATGGTTTTATTTTAGTTTCTACATTAATTGGATATGTCGATACAAAATTTTAAATTATATAAGCTGTACTGAAGTTTCAAACTGCTTTATTGAACGGTCGGATCATCATTGTCGCAACCGTGGAACGCAAAGCGGACCTTTTTGCAATGCTCTCAAACTTTGTTACTTTGAAATGTACTAAAACGATTGATAAACACTTGTACCTTAATCGGCCAACTTTTTCTTTTAGATTCAATTCGCTTTGTTTTATTTAGTTGTATCCTTTCTATTTTACAATGTATTGTCAGTATTTGATATGACCGCAGAACCTTGTGGAAAACGTTGGCCCCGCTGCAAATTAACTTATAGGTATATACATATGATCCTCTCGAAAATGTGAACTGCCTTCTGCCCTATACCCGCGGGTCTACCATTTGAGCACGTACCGGCCTGGTCTCCATGTACCCTCTTGCCTGTGCAGCTAGCTCGGGGTAAAGTTCTGACCTGGGTTTTTTTCTTTCATTTGAGTTTCCAATTTCGATTTATCGAAAAGAATTGTTTGTCGTACAATTGTTGCATTTATAAAATCACACAATTATATTGTGTTTGTCTAAATTTTGAGCTTTGTTCGACTAACGAACGCTGGCTTGTGGCCAGCTAAAAATATCGTACCATTCAAACATTGCTAAATTAAAATTTCACATGCTGCTTTCATGCTCCGCCGAGCTTTATTGTCGCCGACCAACAACAACAATGTAAACAATTCGAGGTATTTGATGTTGATAGTGGAATTATTCCGACAATAAGCATATACATGTGCTTACATCATATCCGCTAGTTTTTCATGCTGCTGTTTTTATTATATCATGGACATGTAATAACAAGTAATTGTACAAGTATTGAAAAAATGAGCATGGTACTAAAGATATCTGAAAAAAAATAATGTATTTTTACTAATCTAAATGCAGTTTTTTTGGACGGGATAAATTGGTTACGTCATGGAATAGTTATATATATGGAAATAAATTTTTTCAGATAGCCTAATACATTGTCCATTGCATTAAAATACAGTGGGGTGTGCTTAAAGTGAATGCGCTAATATTGTTAACGCGCGGTTATATTGAAATGTTTGCATGGTCCCTTCCAAGCTGTATTATAAAATATAAATAAGTATGGAGAAAGTAAGAGTATATTTATAGTGGATTTTCAATTCATCTACAACTGCGGAATAGATAGCGATCATGTTTTTTATTGGAAACATTTGACAATTTAAAACTTTTGTCTCCTACGTATTGTTCAGCCGCTTACTTTTATGAGCTATCATAGGCATTAATTAGTTCCCAACCCGTTTTGTGCATTGTCTACAATAAACTCAAATCGCTTTTGTACCGCATACGTAGTTATTCTTTTAAGTATATGATGTTAAAAATTTTAACGAAATTTCAAAGTGTCCTTCGCTCCAAATGTAAATATTGAACTTAACCCCCACACCCTTCCCCAAAATGTAGTAAAGCTTGCCCTGTGTGGCCCGGCACTGAGTTTTAGCGAAATGTGGGTTTGAAAGAAATAAATTTATCACACACAAGATGATTTGTATGGTGTCAAAATTTTGGAGTAAATGGCAAACCGGGATTTCTTTTGGCAAAAATGTGAATGAACAACACATATTTGCTTGAAGGAAATCAGACTCGCTCGACAATCCTGAGCTGGCTATGAATTTTAGCACCACGAATTTCTCGGCATACAAATGTCGGATTATGAGATATTGTTCTCTGATTATTTATTGCATTCTCGTAGCTTTAGCCATTGATTAGTTGGAAAATTAATGTTGCTCGTTTTTTTATCATTCATAACTTTAACAACTTATTGTGGCATTAATATGGACATGTATACTTGGAAAAGTTGCGTGTGTACCGGCATGAACCAAAAGCAGTGATTTGAGCTTGCTATTGCCTTATTTCGAGAGAGTTTAACTGTTGTTTATAGGTATATTTAAAATATATATAGATATGCGAATAAAATTATTTAGATATATATATACTGTAGTTAAATGTTTTACAACAGTACTAAATAAGTGTATATTTACTTGAATTCAGTTGAACACATTGTTATGTGGAGCCAATGCATAGCTGTTTAAAGTGGTATGTGCTTGCTATAACAACACAAGCATCATACTGTTGGGATGTGATTCCACTGGCGTGAACGAATCATTAAGCTCACCAGCTCAAACTTAACTTCTGCTAACCGCCTGAAATTCTGGACTTCTATGTTAGCTATAAAATTAATGGGGGGTATTGTTATGCGCGTGCTACTAGACTCACGTTGGGCGTGTTAGTTATCTCAGTGTACTAATACACATTATGGCTTGACTGATATTGAAAAATACCGATAACCGATACCGATATTCGCTGAAGCGATACAGATATGTGAAAAGAAATACTTTCATGTATATACTTATGAAATATATATATTTATGTATGCACTTATATGTTAAAATATATATATAAGTTGAATATATATTGTATTGTACAATATGTATTGTAAAATATACAGGTTTGCGTTTCGAAGCGCTATCTGGGGTCTGCGCGCGGTAGCTCGGTGAATATCCGAGGAGGATGTATGCTTACTCCCGCTGTCAACCAGGAATCATTGTTGCCAATATGAGACGCATAGTGACCCATAGCTCGCACAGCTTATGAGTTTGTATAAAATACCAGTGAAATGTCTCGGCAACAGGTTAGCGAAGGAGGTCAGCAGGAGCCTTATGGCGTGTCTATCGAATCTTATGACATGTATGAAATTGAAAGGAATTGAAATAAAGAAATATTAAATGAAAAAATGGGAAACGCGCTTTGAATCCACAAGAACTTGAGCGACTAAAAGGTATTTTTTTCAAGTTTAGTCATTTCTCATTTTACTATATTCATAATAATTATAGTCTCTATTATAAAAAGCATCAAAATATCAAGAGCGTTCATGATAAGTCCTAGACAATTCTCTAGAATTTATCTGCTGAACTACTAATAATAACAATATCTATCTGTCAATTGACTGCTACATAATTATAAGCTACAATTATTTACGGGTGATATTTTTTGTCCTATACATCGCATACAGCATAGTTGTTGTCAAGTCCGTTTTGTCAATATTGTTGGCTATAATATATATATTTGTTTGGAATAAAAATTATTAAATTGTCGCATAGAATTTGTGCCCTCATATCGACGTTTTCGGTGATAATTCACAGAATATTTTTGGGACACCAGAATATATTTTGGTGACAAATAAAATTTGGTCATTACTATATTTGTGAGGTCTCAATAGTTTGTCAAATGTTCAAGAGTACATATATGTAGACACACTATATTGTTGCATAGAATTCTGTGCCCTCATATTGACGTTTTTGGTGATAATTCACAGAATATTTTGGGACACCAGAATATATTTTGGTGACAAATAAAATTTGGTCATCTGCATATTTGTGAGGTCTAGTTGGCATCAATGTTCCACAGTATATATATGTATACATATATTGTTGTATAGAATTTGTGCCCTCATATATACGTTTTCGGTGATAATTCACAGAATATTTTTGGGACACCAGAATATATTTTGGTGACAAATAAAATTTGGTCATTACTATATTTGTGAGGTCTCAAGAGTTGGTCAAATGTTCAAACATATATATATGTATACATATATTGTCGCATAAATTTGTGCCCTCATATCATGCTTTGGTGATAATTCACAGAATATTTTTGGGACACCAGAATATATTTCGGTGACAAATAAAATTTGGTCATTACTATATTTGTGAGGTCTCAAGAGTTGGTCAAATGTTCAACAGTATATATATGTATACATATATTGTCGCATAGAAATTGTGCCCCCATATCGACGTTTTCGGTGATAATTCACAGAATATTTTTGGGACACCAGAATATATTTTGGTGACAAATAAAATTTGGTCATTACTATATTTGTCAGGTCTCAAGAGTTGGTCAAATGTTCAACAGTATATATATGTATACATATATTGTCGCATAGAATTTGTGCCCTCATATCGACGTTTTCGGTGATAATTCACAGAATATTTTTGGGACACCAGAATATATTTTGGTGACAAATAAAATTTGGTCATTACTATATTTGTGAGGTCTCAAGAGTTGGTCAAATGTTCAACAGTATATATATGTATACATATATTGTCGCATAGAATTTGTGCCCTCATATCGACGTTTTCGGTGATAATTCACAGAATATTTTTGGGACACCAGAATATATTTTGGTGACAAATAAAATTTGGTCATTACTATATTTGTGAGGTCTCAAAGAGTTGGTCAAATGTTCAACAGTATATATATGTATACATATATTGTCGCATAGAATTTGTGCCCTCATATCGACGTTTTCGGTGATAATTCACAGAATATTTTTGGGACACCAGAATATATTTTGGTGACAAATAAAATTTGGTCATTACTATATTTGTGAGGTCTCAAGAGTTGGTCAAATGTTCAACAGTATATATATGTATACATATATTGTCGCATAGAATTTGTGCCCTCATATCGACGTTTTCGGTGATAATTCACAGAATATTTTTGGGACACCAGAATATATTTTGGTGACAAATAAAATTTGGTCATTACTATATTTGTGAGGTCTCAACAGTTGGTCAAATGTTCAACAGTATATATATGTATACATATATTGTCGCATAGAATTTGTGCCCTCATATCGACGTTTTCGGTGATAATTCACAGAATATTTTTGGGATAGCAGAATATATTTTGGTGACAAATAAAATTTGGTCATTACTATATTTGTGAGGTCTCAAGAGTTGGTCAAATGTTCAACAGTATATATATGTATACATATATTGTCGCATAGAATTTGTGCCCCCATATCGACGTTTTCGGTGATAATTCACAGAATATTTTTGGGACACCAGAATATATTTTGGTGACAAATAAAATTTGGTCATTACTATATTTGTGAGGTCTCAAGAGTTGGTCAAATGTTCAACAGTATATATATGTATACATATATTGTCGCATAGAAATTGTGCCCTCATATCGACGTTTTCGGTGATTATTCAGAGAATATTTTTGGGACACCAGAATATATTTTAGTGATAAATTAAATTTGGTCATTACTATATTTGTGAGGTCTCAAGAGTTGGTCAAATGTTCAACAGTATATATATGTATACATATATTGTCGCATAGAATTTGTGCCCTCATATCGACATTTTCGGTGATAATTCAGAGAATATTTTTGGGACACCAGAATATATTTTGGTGACAAATAAAATTTGGTCAGTACTATATTACGACGTTACATTACGTCATTACAACGTTTTAGATATTTGTTTGCTCTAAATTTCTAGCGATACGTACCTTTAAGAGATGTACGTTATGTGAAAACGGTTATATATGGTTATGTAAACCAATATATATATAATGGTTTACGTAGCTGCAACTAAAACAACTTGTAAGCTCGTACTTACTAAGAAAAAATAGTGCTTGGACAATCGTATATATACTTTGTATATGAAAGCCTGGAATTGTCTATCCTTAATTATTTGTGTGTTTTCTCGTATGTGCAGTAAATTAATGCATTTTGCCTATTTGTTCTTCGTGAAATACTGGTGACGGTGTATATATGCACGGAGGTGTAAAAACAGCATTTGGTTATAAACAAAAAAATGCCATAAATATTTTGATCCACATTATAATTGTTGCTAAAATTCTGGCTTATGATATGTTTAATTGTATTGTTGCAGGAATATATGTATGATTTCTCGATAATTTATAAATATTAAGACGTTGCATGAACAGTGGCACAGGTTCTTTTCGAAGTTTGGGGGGCGTGAGGTTGCGCAACTTTTGGTGGAATGGGGAAGCGTTATTGGAATATAGACCCTAGGATACCTAACCTATGCCGAAGGGTTTGGTCCTAGATTACTTAATCTTTGGTGGTAGATGCATCTCCCCGCTCTCACCATCCCTCGGGATGTACGCTTATGTGCATCAATACAGATATCTCGACCACAATCAATACAGACATCTCGACCACAATCAATACAGACATCTCGACCACAATCAATACAGACATCTCGACCACAATCAATACAGACATCTCGACCACAATGAATACAGACATCTCGACCACAATCTATACAGACATCTCGACCACAATCAATACAGACATCTCGACCACAATCAATACAGACATCTCTCGAGCACATTTGTTGAACATGCAGATGTTTCTGGCAGAGCAGGCAAATGATTCCCAAAAGATCAAAGCTAAAGCAGAGTCAGTTGTTTCACTCACTCCTCTCAAATTTATAGCTACGGGGCGAATAGGCAGGTCCTATAAACTTTTGTCAACCAGATAAGACTAAAGCTAAGCTTACCCTCAAACACTAAGCTCCCAATTGAACTTCAAATTCTTCTCCTACGACGCTCATATCATGGTCTCCACGGGAATTTGAGATGATTCGGAAAACTTATTATCATGTATTGTTTGCGCCTGTAGCTTGGGCATCAACACCAACAAAATTCTGTTTACAAGACACATTTTGTTTAATCCCACATAATAACTAAAAGCGGTATAACTGAATAGATTGATCTAGGTTTTGAAATTTCTGAAAAATAAATAATAGCGTGGATTCTCAATAAAGTATCTGTTCGCTAAACGGTATAGTTAATAATGTGTGTTTGGCTTGAAGTGCTTTTTAGTTAAAACGATTTGTGCAGGGATCTGCGATAGACAGCAAGCATTATTCATTACAATTTGTACCACGCATTATAACATCATAGACAGGGGTGTGGCAAGAAATGTGGAAGGCTTACCCGTTGGCGCCCAGCCGTCACTTATTTTTGAGTGCACCCCCTCTCCTTTCCCGTTTTGAGTAGCGTGTAGAGCCCAGATATATGATGAGTTACACTAGTGCTCCCAGATATATGATGAGTTACACTAGTGCTCCCAGATATATGATGAGTTACACTAGTGCTCCCAGATATATGATGAGTTACACTAGTGCTCCCAGATATATGATGAGTTACACTAGTGCTCCCAGATATATGATGAGTTACACTAGTGCTCCCAGATATATGATGAGTTGCACTAGTGCTTCCAGATATATGATGAGTTACACTAGTGCTTCCAGATATATCATGAGTTACACTAGTGCTTCCAGATATATGATGAGTTACACTAGACAGTGCTATAATAAAAATTTCAGGGTACTAAATGTGAGATCCCAGTAGGGGTGTTGCTGCGTGTCGGACACTATGTCATGTATATTCTATCTGTATGTTTATTAAGTATGTATAGTAAAAATGTATGTAACGTTGTACGATATATACATTACATGTATACATAATTAGTTAATTATAATATACAACTGTTGTATTTAATCATTCATAAAATTTTATTACATTAATTTATATGTATATTGTTATTTTAAATTACAACAGTATAGTAAAAATGATAAAAAATAATATTAAATTATTTATAATTTCGAAATATGTGTTTTATTACAAGGATTGCACAATGCTTTTAAACAAGCATTATAATAAATATACACATAGACAGCGACACCAAAATGCAGCTCTAGAAGCCAGTATTACGCCACGCCGAACTACTGGTTTTAGTTTTAAAGTTTATGGAGACAATGTGGCAAAAACTGGCTCAGTTTATCAATAATTAGGTAAAAATTGCAAAAATTGGGTAAACGTTTAAACGAAATTGGCAAAATTATAAGTTCCCGAAAATTTCAAAAATTTACCCCCCGCCGAGAGCATCTACTACCCCTAAGCTGACGGACCTCCGACAACTATGCCCTGAGAGCACAACTAAGGTGGTTTCAGGGAAATGCTCAACACAACGATATATGACAGCTGAAATTTGCGTAATACCGTTTAATAAAAAACCCGAATGTACAGTAGAACTGTTACTTTTAGCCACGACTTCGCAACCGGCACATATATATTATTATTGCTATTTTATTGATAAAATTTATAAAAGTTTGTTCTTGCAATGCTTGTTAAGTAAAATTGAAGATGTTGAATTAGGCGTTTGAGTTTTAGATCACGTGTGGAATGTTATAAGCTTGGATTTATAAAACGATGGATTGGGAACCATTGATCACACCTACCGCAAATTCATGCGATACTGCGATATTTTGAAGTATATATTTGTCAGAAGTGTGGTTATATATATTTGCAGTGAATTGTACAAATTGAACACCCAGTGACTGTTGCTCGTCTGCTCATAAAGGGTTTATGAGATTACGGGCCAAGGTAACCCTGAGCGGCCAAAGTGTAATGCATGTCATGCCGTTCTCGATATATATACTAAGACTTGGCGTAAGCTTATGGCCTTATATTGGACATACACTAAGCCTAAGTCGGAGACCTGCCGCTCCCGAGCGCCCCTCTCTAAGCTGTTCTTTTTTTGTAACGATATAATGTATTGCCCTTCAGGGTTACCTGGCTCAGATTACGAATGCAACTTTAAGTTACACAAATAATAAACTTCTGCTATTTTTGGTATGTGGTTTTCCGTAGACTCATGCTAGGATGAGTTGCAACTCTGGGACTCTGCAGCTTGTAGGCAAAGCGGCGTTAGCCCGCAACTCACAGTATTGAAAGTGTGTCAGGTCTATTCAAAATACAGATCTGGAAAAAAATTTTTTTAATTAACAGATTTGGATAGTTGAAATTGAAATTTGTCCACATTTTTGACACTAGTTAGGTATCAAAAAATAGCCTGGTAGCTGGGACAAATATATGGAACTTTTGTGTTCATTAAAGGACAGGGGCCCAGTATAATACTCAAAAGTGGGGGTTGCTACGGGCACGACGAAGTGGACCAAGTTTTAATTGCGTTCCTTTTTGTAGATTACATACACTCCATAAGCGAAACGACATCGAAAGAAAGAAAAAGAAAATTGCTCCCCATGATAAGAACCAAAAATATAAACGTGGGCACGCGGCCGGTTGGAGGCTCGGAAGTGTAAGCTCCACAAAGTATTAAGTCATTAAAAAACCGGGTTGTGCTAATTCACGAAAGGTTGCCTTTAAATTGCCCAGTGTTAGCACAACCGTACCCCCATTTGGAGAGGACGGGCTCACACTCAGGGCCCCCTCACATTTTTTGATTTTTAATCACTTCACGGCAGACGAGTGTTTTTGATTTAGATTCTGAATTTGTGTTCAGAAAAGAAGCGCTGAAAGCTCTTGAATTTATGCAAACATTCCCCTACTTATGCTAAAATTTCCCACAAATTTTGGTTTACCTGTGCAAATTTTACCAATTTCCGCTAAATCACTTATAATTTGCTGAGCGCCTTCGTTGTGGCCGGCATTGTAGGTGGGATGTACGGATCCCCAGGGATATGATGGCCATGAATGGTAACACGCAATTGATATGGGTCATCAATTGATCAATTGAAAGATCCTCAATTGATATGATGGCCATGAATGGTAACACGCAATTGATATGGGTCATCAATTGATCAATTGAAAGATCCTCAATTGATATGATGACCATGAATGGTAACACGCAATTGATATGGGTCATCAATTGATCAATTGAAAGATCCTCAATTGATATGATGACCATGAATGGTAACACGCAATTGATATGGGTCGTCAATTGATCAATTGAAAGATCCTCAATTGATATGACGGCCATGAATAGTAAACCCATAAAGTGTTTGTTTCCTTGAGTGATTACTGCAGTGATGGAAGAAAATCAAAGGAAGCTTTTTATTAAGAAACTTAATATGAATGGAAAACCATGAAGCAGTAAACTGTGATATCGCGGGACATCAACGTAAACGACGGTATAACAAAACGTAACTGAGTATATGCTGCACATGTCGGAAAAGTCTAAAACTGTAAAGACTATAAAGTGCTTTTAAAATATATTTTTCGAATGTTGCCTTGAAATTTCGGTATCGACCATGGTTTTTAGTAGTGATTTATAAGAAATGCTGTAAAAATCGTTGTCATAAAACCATGTTTTTGACTAAAAAACCTGCATACCTCTGTAGCTTCAAGGTAACATCCTCTGTTGTGCTGTTGAACATGCTCTTATAGTCGTTCGTTGCAACCATCGGTTGGCTCTCAAAATTGTATGTCGGACGCCACGAAGGTACTACCGTCGTCGTTCGAGACGTATTGTCGAATCATATCGAATTGTACCCTGCTTTTTGATGCCTAACTTCGATATTAGGTCATTCTATAAGGCAGAATCGAATTGCGCTCCCCGGCCAGCAGTCACGATGGCTTCAGGAACTTCCAAGCAAGATATCCATTCGTTAACAAGTGCGTCGGCTACTGTAGACGCTGTAATGTCGCTTACGGGCAACAGTTCGAGCCATCGAGAATACCCGTCGATCATCGTAACAATGTATCGCTTGCCGTCGCGCGGCGGCAGCAGCCCAAAAATGTCGACGTGAATTGAGTGAAACAGACGTGTCGTCGGTATCAGCTCGATTAGTGTGTTTGCATGGCCGCTGATCTTTGTTGCTTGCCAATCCTCGCAAGGTTTGACCATCTGTGAATATACTTTCTAATACCCAGCCAGTCATGCTACTGACTAATCGTAGCCAAAGTCGGGCCGAGATCCTGCATGCGAGAGGCCATGGTAAGACGCAAATGCGCGTCGTCGGAATATTGTCGGCAAAAATGGTCGATCCTTTTCGTCGCATCAGACTGATCAGCCATTTGCTGTCGATCGGCGCTTTAAAAGCGCTGTTTTTTTCAAAAACACTTCTTTGTAGTGATTTTGTAGCTGCTTAATAAGGTGCAGGGAACATAACAGAACAAATCCCGCACCGCTTGCAACTCTGCGCTAGCATATATACATAGGGTAGCTACACGAGTTGGTTGGGTGCTGTGGTGTAGTACTAGTGTGCTAGTGTAGCAAGCTAGATGTCCGGGTTCTAATTCCAGCTTGTCCAATATTAACATCACTCTTGGCTATTTTAACATGCAAGACATAGGTGTCGATAGGGGGTATGGGGTTACCTCCCTAAGCGTCAGACCCCAAACACATCCCCGATCCAAATCTAACCACTGAATGTTCCGCATCCGTACAGCGCACCTCAGGCAAAAATTGAGGGAAAATTGGATAAAATTAGGGGCAAGTTGAAAAACTTTACCGCAAAATGCCAAAATGTTGGGAAATTTTTTTTCAAAATTAGGAAAAATTTTGAGTTCCAAAAATTTCAAAACTTTCGTCGCGTATCCGCCAACCGGTAGGACCTCTTCCAGAACCCCACTCCCGCGCGAGACCACCCACTCCGACCGAAGCCTATTAGAATTAACACCACCCGAACAGTATTTAGTAGGAGCCGTTTCTTATATGTAATTGGTTTTGCCTTATTCAAATATATTTTGTGCAATATATGTTCCAAATATACTGTTGCCATATTTGAGAATCTCTGAAATCCTGTCAAGTGACGCTCAGTACGCCTATTACCAACTCCAGATGATGCATGTAATCTCTGAGTCTTCTGCATCCACTATCAGCATGGCAAATCTGTCACACTTTAGGACAAGAGTTTCGTAGAAATGGTACTTCACATTAAAGTGCTACAATTCTGGTCTATTTTAATATTTCATTTTGGTGTTGTTCAAAATAATTATATATATGTGAGCCAAATTCATTTACAAAATATATTCCAAACGTTGAAGCTTATACAAAGTTTAAGCGAGGCAGGGTCTAAACATTTTGTTTTCAATTGAACTGGCATTTATTAAATTATATTTTGCTTTATATATGAAATTCGAAATATATATAAATCATGTTTCCAACCTTTAACTGGAGTCATATTTGAAATGTGACTGGGTCTAAATTAATTTAATTCCTACCAAAACAGAACCATACGTTCTTCCCTATGACCAAGCCGAAATAACACACCCTCTTTGATAGAGCAAAGAAGAACTGTTTCAAGTTATGGTCCTGAATCAAAATGACTTACAATTTTAACATTCTTACATTTTTGTAGGCATATCTTTTAGTAGCTCTTGCTTAGCTTAGCTTTAATAGGATTTTTCAAGTAGTCCCTATTTTAAAATAATTGCATAATTCTGGAAAAACGTTCCACAGAAACATGGGAAATGTACACTGTGTCGATCTCCAGTCACTATATGGTCAATTGTTCGTCCTCATACAAACGTAAACAACCACCCGTACCTTAAATTAAGTGGCATTGAAGCAAATAACATTTTATGGCAGCATGACTTCATGAAATATTGTTTTTCGAAATAGATATAATAGTTGCTGCGCTAAAACCGTTGGGTTTAGCGTCATTCCTTATTTGCTATCCATATCACACGATGACAAATATTTAGATAAAGCGTCAGGTATAAGTAACAAACTCAATTAATAGATATCAATTATACATAGCTGAACTTTAAACAGATTGGAATATTTTAGCAAAATTACAGACAGTAGCACTAACATATGGGCGTTCTGATCAGGAATAATATGTACACCTTTTGTTTCATAGCTATATATAGATATTGTCGTAAATTCAACATTATCCGCTTGTCACAAAATCAACATATACATGTTAAAAAATATGACTGGAATAGAACCAACAATTTCAAAACCATTACAACAACGAAACACACAAATCTTGGTCGTTAAAATTACTTTTAGCAATCTATGCCGTAGTTTGGACGATTTTATGAAAATAACCTCTGTATAGTAAGTCACATATAGGCGCACCCACTGCCAAAATTTCAATCAAACACTGCCTGTCATTTTCAAACTGTAATCACAGTAATACCAACACGATTTTGCTATATGTACTAGTATTTGCTCTTTTATTCAGAGCAATGATTCTACCACTATCTGACGATGTTTAACTGCAATCAATGGTAAAAAATTACATATATCGACCCGTTCGTTTCGGAGCCATAGTCGTTGTTGTAACAAAGCTTTGGTTCAGCGTGGTAACACGGCAACAGGATAATCTATGAATAGCACAAAACTTTGCAACTATTGGTTTTCAGTTTAGAAGTTTTATGACATGTCTTGCGCAGAGTAGTATTTGTTGCAGTATGTTAAGGATTCCTAGGTAACCATTACCCTTACCTTAACTTGAAACTACATTTGAATGGTTCTATGTTTAACTTCACAATGTAGAGACGCCATAACTACTTTTTGTCGAATTAATATTTGATCTTACGTGGGGTAAACCCAACGGTAATCAGCATTTTGCGCGCACAAGTCTCGTCACTCTTAAATTGACCTCTGCGTGTTGAGACAACAGTCCATCTGTGTCGTTCGTCGCGTCTTCAGATCTACGGATTTTGGGAGACTTTACAGGGAAGCCATAAATTTTTAATCAAAATGTCCAGTTATTTTCGGTGTTGACTGAAATTTACTTTTATACGTATATTTTGTACAATATTCTGCTCAAACCATCGAATGTAAAGATTTGTGCTACAACGTATATCTCACACAAACACTCGCAAATACCTTTCGTAACAAGATAAAATTTCTGGCTCAACACAGAAGTATCTATTATTGTCACAGCTGCGTGGCTGTGACATTGTTTTCGCATTTTTCAAACAGTGCATTACTCCATTAATACAAATGCACAGATGAAATGATATAATTTATATTGAATTTGCAAATCCGACCGCTGGAATCCGCGTACCGTGCAAAAGTGGCAAATTTGAATGATATTTAAGACGAAACGTTAATGCATGGCGCCAAATTGATACCATGGGAACATATATTTCGATACTATCGAAACAATTATAATTAAATTTACGTTTAGAAACTAGATTGTACGCTACTTTATCGAATTAATATACATGATACGCTCCATTTCTTACAAAATGGCAAATGTGATTATGAATTTTACATGCGGTTTGCTTTTGTAGACTACACTCGTTTTGCCATAAAATTATGACATTGTTAGGAAATTCTATTTCTAATACATTAAAATGTTGCAAAGAGCAGCAATTCCGCAAAAATTATTGGCTACAATCTATATAGGCGTTTCAGAGTGTAATACTACTATGACACAGTTTTCTTGGAGGAAAAATGTTTTCATTGAAAAGATAAACTCCTTGCGTAGATGCAATTTCAGCCAAGTGGCTTGCTTTAGACTTATTTTCACATAAGTTAGCGCGTTTTTACCCTTTAATGCCCTAATTAATTTGTGTACCATGCAATGCTTGACAAACTCAACCCGGCGCCTATGATCGAATCAGAGTGAACGGATGAAAGTAACGTTTGCTAACCACTGAGCTATCTATGAGCTATTGCTCAGTTACTTAAGGAACTCTGCAAAGCAAACGAATAACAACGCACGTGCAAACAGACATTAAATGACAAACACAGTCAACACAATAGTTCAGAATTTTAGCTGTACACATTTGTGCACAGTGAGCGTTAAAGGGTTAGTCAACCGTCAGGCTAAATTTTGATTAATATATTTTGTCAATTCAGACTAACTAGGCACGCATCACAATTGTGTCAGAATCAAATGATAACGGCTTCAGCTGTGGCGTACACAGGATCACAATTAACTAGCGGAGGAAAGGGATGTGAAGATCGATGGCGAGTCCGGAGTTTCTTATGAGGTTGGCCCAACTTTAGCTATATGCGTGTTGTAGACCATGATTTAATGAGTTTAAAAATGAAAATTTTATATGGAGTGTACCCGCCTTGAGCACTTGCTACTAGTACAATGGCACGTTATGCATATCATTTGTGCTTTAATAGAATGATTTCTAATTGGAGCACCAATAAATGTTTATTCGTTTTTAATATGCCATGTAAGCCACCGCGACCGTCTGCCACTAATACCATGGAACATAAATTTGATGCATTTCTCTTTAATATACCAAGTTCACGGTACGATGTCCGTTTAGATTCCGTGCCAGTAACAATATTTCGTAATATGTTCGTTAATATATAAATATATATTATATAAAGCCAAATAAAACACACAATATTAATATGTTTATTGGCATATACTTGAACATAATAAAATGAAAGGACTAAAATACGTAATTACTAAGCTGAAGGCATGGTCACACGTTCAGATTTTTGATTTAGAGCGTTGAAGGATTCTGTTTGTAATCATTCTAATGATGACCCACTTAAAATAATTTTTAAACGTACATATCAATAAAAAATATAAATAAAAGTTGAGAAATATTCGTTCACATTTTATAATTGAAATTTTAGCTGAAATCATGAACATGTCAACGCGCTTAAAGCTTCGTCAACCATGAATGCGTCTATACTGTTATTATGTATTATATTAAGATATATTTCTTAGATCCATGCAATGGAACAGTTTTCTTCACAATAAAGGAATGATTTTTCTCGTTATATGAAGCAAGCTTGATGCTTCATAAGGACTGTTGGGTTTCCATAATTTTGGGATCATATTTTCAATCTGAAGGGGTCAAATGTACATATATTGTGATCCATGCTTCTTTAGTTCTGCTCCTTCGTACTTGTGAACCTACATAGTCTCAATCTTGGCATATCAATTTATCATTTATCAATTCACTTCAATAGCATATATGACATAGCAAGGAGTTAAATCATCTTTTCGCTGTGCCATGTTAATCCCGTAATGATTTGATATGTGACCAGCATCATTTATTTGCCTGGGGCAAAATTAACCAAATTAACAATAAACCAAGTGCAAAAATTCAGTTGTCGGCGGGAGTTGACCACGTACCCTCTGGACTTGTTGGACGGGACAGCGCGATTGACCACTCGACCACAGTTTAACATACGTGTCCTGCATTACACTTCGGGTCATTTCAACTGTAGTTGTTCAAAGAGGTATGAAACGCTGCAGATATTTTAGTTTTACAAATATTTAGAGCAGGTAGAAAGTAATTACAAGCACTGAGAAAAATCAACGTGGTAGAAATAAAAGACGGAAAGCTACCTACCCACATTTTGCGACTAGAGCTAGCCAAACCGTTACAAAACCACTACGGTTTTGGAATGGCGATTTGAATCACCCTCTATATTCGAGCACTTGCGTGTTTCAAGTTGACTCAACCACTGGACAATTGCTTCAACACTTGTTTAATTTACTCAAAGTTTACACAGCAGCAGAGCGACCAATTAATGGTTGTTATTGCTTTGGCTAAACCTAACGGTAAATATTTTCTATATTTCCAGGAATAGCAATGTTTCCTTACATATAATGGCAATTTAGTACCAAATATGCAGTACTAATATATTTCAAGAAATATTCTCTTAGTTTTCAAAATTATAACCTGAACACAATGTCCTAAACATATTTTCCATGCCAATTCCGTTAATATGTAGGAAATATTCTTATAAACATAGGAATTTATATTTGGCTTTATATGTAGGAAAAATATTAATAGTTGCTGCTAAGAAAATTATTCCGTTGCAAAGTTTTAGGGAATATAGCCCTTATGCGGCGCTCACGTTATAATGTTTCTAATGTTTGGACCTATGTACACCACACAGTGGCAGGCACACTATCGACAGCAGGGTGTCTTGGGCATTGACAGCAGTGAACGTTATAACATGAACGCCGCATTAATATTAGAGAATAAAATAACAGTGCAGCTTTCTGTTTGTTGCTTGGAAAACACGACAATAGTAATGTGCCCTTAATTGAAAAGTGCAGAATTCAGATAATTTCAATGCATTGGTCTGAAGAGCTTAGCGTATCAGTAAGTTGTTTGATTTACAAATTTTCTTCATTGTAACAATTTTCAAACTTCTGCAACATGTTATATATTATGTACTAGCTAGGACCAGTTCTGGCCCTAAGGGATCCCAGCTGCA
>JASANE010000300.1:0-19860 GCA_030248225.1 Trileptium ribeirensis | reverse complement strand
TGTTTCCAATTTTAGGAAAATTTCATTTGATTTTGAAGGGATCTTAGGTGAACCTACTGTCCTGTTTACAGCCCTCGGAAAAGTGGGGGACTTCAAATACATTTTGCTTAAAAATTCTAAGTGTTGCCGTATCTTCAAGTAGTTTTACTGCCGTGCATGTATTTTCAAGTCATAAAACGACGTTTTAACAGTATAATTAAACAATTTGCAAACAAATACAAAACACATAAACTTTTGAGACAAAAAATTTTTGGATTTAGTTGAATATGGGGTTTTCGGCCGAGCGGGTGGGTGGACGGCCATGGCAGAAAGTCCCACGAATATGGGGGATTTGGAAAGTAGGCGGAGTACCAACCAGGGGTTTTTCACTGGACTGTAGCCAAAATGAAATTTGCACTTTTTCTCACAAATCAAAAGTGCAATCCCCTTTCTCAAAAGTGCAAATTTTCACTTAATTGAAACATAACATTGTGCACTTACATCAAAATTTCGGAGTCAGATGTTGCCCAATGTGGCCGGAATCCTTGAGTCGCAGCGTGGAAACATCACCAAACACGACATCGGATCATAAAGCTTTGCGCCGAACTACCAAGCAGCATTGGCCGGGGGAGGGAGAGCTGGCGAAGTTGTTGTTTAGATCAGTTCCTCGGCGACGTTCTCCTCATCGGAATACTCGACGTCGAACTCATCTCAAAAAATCCTTCAAAGTCATCTTCAATGACCTCAAATTTTGTAGAAGGTTGTGCTGCTGCTGACCCTGACGATGTGCTGGGCTGGGGTTCTGTTGAAGCCGAGGCCGGCGGTTTGTCGAACTTATAACGTTTCTTTTTAGCAGCTTTGTCCAGTAGTTGTAGTCTGCCGCATAGTCGAAATCCTGCCATTTCTCCGCGTTCATGCTCCTTCACCGTTTGCGGCTTGAGTCGGCTACGTGACTTAGTTTTGATCCGGTTTGAAACAGAGAAGCCTAGCTCCAAGGTTTAGTTCTCGGCGCATAGAACCACAAGCGCTCTAGCTATGATGCCCATGTTAGGATAAGCAGCACTTTTGTCGATTAGTGTCTTTAGGATCGCCGTGTATTCCCGACTCCCTTCGAACGTCTTTCCCCCATTGGTGTCGAATTTGAATTCGACCCTTCTTGCTTGCTGACGTCAAAGTCATCCCATAGTTGTCCGTAGTGCCGCGCGATTCGAGTCATTTCGCGGTTGCCGTAAGCCAGCGCGTCCATGGCACAACCCGCAGACAACCACGAAGGAAGCAAAACTTGGCATCTGCCGCGGGCCTTTCTGCTTCTGAGAATCGGCCTTCCAAGTGTTCTACAACGCGGTCCACCAAAGCGACCATCTTGCCCTGAACATGTGTAATGTTCGTACCGGCATCCCCAACATCCACAACATCAGATATGACACGTGCGTATCTACCACCGAATGGCGTTTCATCCGTTGAGAAGATGGTACGAAGATAGTCCATCTTGCCCTTCACCAAACTCCAGACATCGGAAGGGTGGAAACCGCTTGTTTGAAAAACCTTGTTAAGACGGTACAACGGTTCCAACATAAATAGTCATCAGAAAAGACCGCTTTGTCACAAATTTAAGGAATGCATTAGCTAAAACGTCACCCCGGGCGGACGCGTCCTGGAAATATGTTTGCAGCAATGGAATAGACGACGCAACCTTATCCACAACCTCAAAGCTTGACAACCACTTGAGGTCGTATAATGTGGGAATCTGCAGAGCCTTTAAACTTACTGCATCGGCGAGGTTCTACATCTGCGCATGTGCTTTGGCACTATTGATATACTGAATAATGCCACACAATTGACCCTCAAAGGCCACGAAATATGCCTTGGCGGCGTAGTTATCCTTAACAGCCAGTGCCTCTTTGTGGCAGACGCAATGGATGGAGATTATAAAATGGTTTCCGTACTCACGATGCAACCTAGCAGCCACCTCGTTGGTGACCCCCAGCATGACAGACGCACCGTCTGATGTGAAGTAAACCAACTTTCGGGCAGGATCGAGTCCCTTTCTAGCAAAATATGCCACCACTTCGTTATATATAGCCTCCGCGCCGAAGTTTTGGAGTAACAAATTCGAGTGAAACTTGAACACGTGATCTCCGGTGGCCGCACTATAATGGTTGGTATACACCATCAAAACCTTGGTGCTCTGGGCATCGGTTACCAAAAATACCACTGCTCTGCAGCTCCAATCGACCGGCATCGCGTACAACCGTGTCCATTGCTGCGATGAATTGGTAAGTGGCATAATTTGACTGTGAGACGAGGGGAGTGCCACTCCAGCTTTCAAACTTGGCTAGTTGGTTTCTCAGCAGGTCGTGAAGCGAGGTCGCAACTAAGACGGCCGCACGTTTTGCACACAAAACAGAACGTTTTTCATCAGCGCCTCGTACCCAGGTACCAGTTCGGTCTGTAACCTACGTGGTCCTAGGGGTGTTTAGTCCCACCGTAGATTACACACAAACTACGACAGTTTCACACAAAATACTCCAATGTTTTACTAGCTTATTCCTAGGGTATTAATATGTCATCACCTATAATACAAACTTTTTAATTTCGCAAACTACAACAAATTGCAAACTACACAAATTAAACATATAAACTTCCGAACCGTACTCACCTTGATTGCGCAGCTTCTTAGGCCGACTGAGGCCCTGATCTGACTGCGCAACGGCTTAAATATCCGAGCTATAGGTCTACTCCTAATTTTCTCTTTATTGATTTCTCTAAGAGATCGAAATTACATAAGTTTTCCAAGTTTTACTCTGGTTCCACTCCCGTAATATTATTTCTTAAACCTAAGTGAATTTCAGTATTTATAGAATAAGTTGAATTTCCCCGAATTGCTAAGTATAAACAAAATATAAGATTTTAATCGAAAATTCAGCAGATACACATACACATATCCGCTAATGTAGCCCTAATGCTTAGGGCACCCAACCCTTACACCCAAATTCGATATATTTAAAACTTATGGCCCAGACTCACATAAAACTCTCGTAATTCTGTTTGTCCCGTAAAAACTCTCTCGAAATTAGCTAAGTTCTAAGATTCTCCTGCACCATGTACAAAAGTTTCAACACACAAGACAAGATACATTATGTGCGCATCATATACAAACATAAACACATGACAGAAGGTACCTGCATACATATACTATGTTTCGATATACAACAAATTCACAAACGTATGTATACACACAGTATAGAATTAAACATATACTATACATATAATTTTGTATATATAATTAATATTTTGTAATATATATAATTTCATATATGCCTCAAAGAATTTGAGTTTTCAGCTAACCGTTAAGTCGAGACAATCAATTGTGTTTCCTTCGTCTCGTTGTCCGAAAACTGATGTACTACGAAAATACTATACGCTAAAATTCCTGCGCAACGCCACAATATGTAGATAGAGAGGCAAAATCATCTCCAAAGTTCATAAGAAAACATAATATGTGTAAACAATCTCTTCTCGGTACATTCGAAACAAGGTTTCTGGCTTATCAGCCAGTAAACTTTTGCAACTGGTTACCGGGTGCAATGTCAGGATATCCGAATTATCCAGATGTGACTACGTCGCGAATGCTATCTGTATATGAAATCGTATTGGAATATCATTGCTCATCACTAGTCTCATTATTGTTAATTTCAGCAAGTTCCGCTCAAGTCTGGTAGCTTTGCTGAGAACTTGTGGGCTAATCCACCTTACGAAGTTCGTATGCAATTTTGGGTGTTCAATTTGCTCAATCCAACACAAGTTACGTATATCGGAGCCGATCCAATCTATGAAGAACTTGGACCGTTTACATACAAGTTAGTCCAAAAGTCATTTAAAGCATACGAAATAATCTAGTAACTCGCAAGCGAGGTTGAAACGTGGATACATTTTTAAGTTATTTTGTTTAATTACCTGCTATAAGCTATGTTTGATGAATATACCGTCCCAAAACCTCTTAAACCCTGAACCTATTGAAAGCCCAAAACCTTGTCGACCCTAAATCCGCCGAAAACACCTGACAACGCATAAAGTATTTGTGCTGATGTATAGCTAACCAAACGATCGTATTCAGCATACTTGAAATAAAACCAATATAGACAGTTATTGGTGTCTGTACGCAATACGTATCCAAACAGCTGAAGACAGGATATATTTTGTAAATCGGGTTCATTCACACTAAACCCATTGAAAAGGTATGTAATATGGATGTTGGACTCTACATAACCTAATCATTGTATTCAGCCGTAAGAAATACCTATATATACCATTCTTGATGTCCTGCACGCAGTATGTAATCAGACAAATGAAAACGCACTACATTTTGGGAATCGGATTCGTCGACCGTGAAACTTTTGAAACCCATGAAAAGGTATAATATGTAGATAGCAAAACCATCGTATCCAGCTTTCCTGATAACATAATAGGCACTCATTGCAAGCTAACAATAAGCAATAACACGGCGAAATTTGAAAAATCGCTATTTGTGGCAAAGGGTCTGTGAACCATATTCGGGCTCACAGCGGCCCTGGGAGTAGTACCACAAAAAAGTTGTGGTTAGCAATTTTGTAGATCTCGATGAGATGATTCTGCATGCTGTCTCCATTTTTCGATGCGAACTACTGACTGGCGAGATATTTGCTGCGGAAGACTAATACCCTTATCGCCAGATGTTGCAAAGAACTCTTTAAAATATTTTTTTTGCCATTAAGACCCGGAAGATGGGTCGGAGCTGTTCACGTTTAACTAAAGAGCACATCTCGTCACTTTTGTTACAGAACATAAAAAAATTTGTCCAAACCCGTACAACGGACGCAACCAGTCTAAAATAAATTCTCCCCTATACTCAACACTCGATTTTGGCAGTTCGTAGCTTTGTCCGTGTGTTTAACCTTTGAACGTCTGATCAAGCAATAAATTACAGCCAGTGATATAAATCAAATCAGGCAACCTTACATGTTTAGTCTTATACCCATACATATTCCAATCTTTTGTAATTTCGAGGCATTATGATGACAACAAGATAAATTGGAGAACTGCTTGCGTGAGACGTGTATAGGTTGTAAGTAAACATATAATTTATACGTATATACATTTAGTCTATTCATACTGCATTTTTCTTTATAAGGGTGATTTTTGTAACTTCTAATTATATCTATTGTTGGAATTGTAATAATTCACACAAGTAACTTTTACTTTCAGAGAAATTCAGAAAAAGAAAGATATTGTGTTCCATAAAGACAACGATACAGTGTCGTACCGCAATACAAAAACCTACATTTTCATACCATCAGAATCATGTCGAAAGTGTAATCCTGATACGCGTGTTACCATTCCAAATATACCGTATTTTGTAAGCATTTTGATCGCAATGCGTTCAAGCTTGTAGACATGGTTTTGTAAAGAGAAGACGATTTGCTTGACCGGATTTTGACTCGCAGAAAATAATATATAATAAATAAACATTAATTAAAGATTTTTACTTGCCAAACAATAAATTTAATTATAATGTTTTTGTTACTACTTAATCTATTATTTGTGAATTAAGGTTCCATGGCCAAACTTCAAATACAATGGACATCTCATATTCTAAGATGCCTTCTCACAATAATTCATGGGCGGTGTGCTGTTTAGATTTAAATTAAGTACTTTAGCTTTTACTTAATGAAGGCATGATGTTGTTAACTGCATTATGTACCTGTAGTAGAAACATCTTAGTTGAAAGCTTTTGTTTTTGTAGAATATGAATCATGCTTAGCGAACATTATTACTCGACGATGACGATGCTTGGTTGCTTATTAAGTCGTGTATGAACCCAGTCACGGTGTATTTGAATGGCGTAATGAATAGTTAATAAATTTTTGCTATGGAGCACTTGAAAATGCCAGACCCCGCGCCCCCAATTTGGAGGCCGAGTGCCGCTGTCACTGTTGCCGAATATAAACCTGATATAGCTTTAATTACCAGCGACAGAACCGGTTGCCTCTTGAGTGCGTACAGAAATAATATCTGTTCCTGCTATTGTTTCTGTTGATTATTTGAATTTTGATTGTAGTGAGTGAAGAATCCTCCCTGGTCAGAGTGGTAAAATTCGACAATGTCCGTCTGGGTTTCTGGGCGTGACTCCCATTATTTAGATTTAGCTGGGCGGATTGACTCACACCATAGCTTATTCGAAAGCCTAAAATATCTATTTGCGCTCTTTATTGTGGGCGAAGACGTATTTCGACATCTTCACCCTCTCCAATACGGTTCGAAAGGGCACAGGTCATGCCGGAAAGTGGTCGATCAAACAATTTAAGGACTGAATCTTGACAAACAGTATAGATATTTGGGTAACATTAGGATCAGTTTGTAGAGCCCACAAACCGATATAACGCGGTATATAATGCTTTACCATAAGGCTCTGTTAGGATGCAAAATTAGGGTTAAAAGGGTTTTAAAACGGGTTCTTGACACCCGAAATTAGCGAAAACAGTGATACAGTCACGGCCAGAAATAAGTGCAAAATAATCGATCGAGATGTCGATTTTAGCGAAATTACTTAAATTCTAATATATATGAAATTTCGAATATTTTCGATGAAACAAAATGTCGATCGATCTCAATCGTTTTCGATTGCACGTTGGATCGGGACTATATTTCCATTCTCCACAACCACTTCAGCTATATCAGTGAAATTAGATTAATTTTGTAAAGTAATGGTAATCTTGAGCGATGATGTCCTGCTGTTGTTGATATTTACGCTGCTGTTGTTTCAAAATGGGATTTTGAATGGCCTCATTATACCAAGAATACACGAATACGGCAGTGTCATCGGAACCGCGCGATCTGTATGGGTGGTATTGATTTTGTTTTGTAATTCATCCTCTATGTAGCTGCGCATAATGTTTTGCTAATGTTATTGTTTACGCTGCAGGGTGGGGTTAGAATCCACCAAAACGAATAAGACCAAAAAAAGAAAATAGCCTTGGTGATATTGCGTTTTTTGTAGGGCAGTTCCACACTTGTGTAGCTATGTATCGTTCGTATGTGACATTGTTGGCCCTTTCAAATGGCTCTTTGGCCCAAATCACTCGAAAACTGCAGTGTCTCTGCAAGAGCTGGAGCGATATGTTTGATATTGGACTTTTTGAACAACAATTCAAACTTGATGCAGCTGTGTTACGTTGCGTTACCTCTGATGTAATTTGGGTCAAATTGGGTTTTGCTTTCTACAAACTATATGCTGCAATGACAAAATGGTACACCAAAGTTTAGTGTCTGACATAAACGATAATGTTTCAGTTCACCCTTGGCGACAAGAAACGTAGCTAGTTTAAAATGTGTGCTATATGTAGTACAGAAGCTTAATCTAATGGAAAATTAAGTCTATACAGACCTACATTTGGATTCTCGACCCACGCAGACACAACAAGAGGCGCAAATAGAAGCTACATTTGCGGAGTTTGGTATTTCGGAGATGGAAGAGGGTTGCAAAAATTTCGAAAACGACTGGAACTTGCAACACAATTTTGAAAAAAACCAGTGTAATACAATGTGCCAGGGCTTTTGGTGAAGAGCTAAAAATTTTATTGGGTTGGAAATCGCCCTCTCTTGGGCGCATCTTCAAAATTTGAGAAGCTAGTATTATAGTATTAGCCAGCCATTGTTAACATTCACCGAGTAGAGAATCTGCGAAACGAGGTACAGTATGAGATTCTGGTATTTTTCAATAAAACATTTAGAAATTTGGCTACAGTACCCGCCAAAAATGACTGTCGCTCGCTCGCGACTCGCTCGACACTCGCTCGCGACTCGCTCGAAATAAATTTGTTCTAAAAATAGAATTTTCTATTAATTTAAATAGTTGCGAAATCTTGAGCGAGCCACTCGCTCGCGACTCGCTCGAACTCGCTCCCTCGAAATGCGACGGTCATTTTTGGCGAGTACTGTACCTTGTAGCGTTAGCCATTGTATGTATTCATAACGTTGATAATATTTACTAAACGGGGTCGTAGTATGTAATTATGTCCTGTTCTGGGTATTTGGCAATTTTTTGTGTGTGAGTATTACTATTTGTATGCTTCATTCGTAATTTTATTCTGTTCAGACTGCTCTGACTCTTGTACGGTCGCAAGCTTCTAAACTATCGGTCGCGTTTTCGTTTGCGATGGAGTTTATGTTTGGCGAAGAGCCGTTTGCACAAAATGTTAAAGTAAACGATTTACTCTACGAAGGATATCCTGATCCGTTTTTCGAGACCTTGTCGGTGTTAGCCAAAGTCATCGGCAAAGAGATTCCTGGGTTGACGCCGAAGGTTGCCTTGTTTTATAACGTAAGTTTGATGTTTTTTTCTGGGAATTCTATTAAGGGGAACCGTAAACGATTTTGAATCTACTTTATTCCATTTGCGAGTAGTAAAACAGTGAAATAACACGTAACATGTGAAGCCCGAAAACGTTTTTAGGCATTGAATATGGATATTATATGATTATTGAGCGATTACTACTTACAGCTTTCAGCCTTAATGCTTCAAATTACGTGAATCTTTTTAGTTTTGGCGCTGAAAAATTATATGTATGATTACTATCATATGATTATAACTGTGATCTCATTACCAAATAAACAGGTAGTCGTCAGGGAGTTAGTATAACCATGATTTGGATGAACGGATATGAGTCAAAATTTGAATAATGTGTTTCGATACTCCTATATTTTGATTTAACGTTGACGCGTTTTTAAGCGTACGCAGTGTATTGGTCCTTTTTAAATTTTATATCGAAATATCATTGTAAAGGCAAGATTTCTTGTTGAAGTTAACCTTCTTACATTTAGCATCATCGATATTTATTGCATCTGACAATAAAAATTATTTCCAACTATCGTTGAGCCTTTAGTGTGCTGAATTCCAGAAAATAAGCAATTTTTTTACCAAATCCATAGCTTCATAGAAAAGAAGGACAACATATTATCGTATTAGGAAAGGTATAGTCGCCCAGTTCTGTCTTTTCCTACTTTTGGCTATATAGCTAAGGTCCGGCGCTGACGATCTAGACCAATTATTTTCATCATTGATTTATGAATTATATTTTCTGGTGGTGCGGTTGATATATGATTTTTACTAAATTGTCTTCAAAATTAGTAGCTCAGCTTTTTGTGTTTTTATTATTCAAATAATTTAACACAATCCTATTTTAACGGTGGTTCGGAAATAGCGCTTGGTGTATAAATATAGTCACCGTAATTAGTACTATTTAAACATTTAGCAAATGTTTCTTTTTAGAATTGGTTTAATTTGTTTTAACTATATTTCTGTTATTAGTACTATTTAAACATTTAGCAAATATTCCATTTTAGAATTGGTTTAATATGTTTTAACTATATTTCTGTTCATTTCATTTTTTAGAAGAACGGAACAGACGATGGTGTTTATAATATAAATACTGGAGCGTCTGACTTAGACTCTGTTGGACGAATTGAGCACTGGAATTACAAGAGGTAATGTACAGATAGTACTCGTCAGAAATGACTGACCGTTCGAGTAATCGGATTGGAGCGACTCGCTTGAGATTTCACGAATGATACAGTTAGCAAAGCCAATAGTGCATCAGGGAAATGTATGATACTTACAAGCAGTCTAATGTTAGCCCACGTTCGATGACATTGACTTTTTTGGCTCTACCCCTTCATAATCCAGCGAGGTCATCATGAACAGAGCCCACTTTCACCTTTTTGTGGCTGGGTAGCTCGAACCCCTTCATTTTTGTTGTCGTATAGCTCGAGCCGTCCTCATTTTGTATGAATAGGGGGTAGGTCGGGTCCCCCAGTGTTGAGGTGCGAGATACTCCTCCACAAAACGTGGGATTTATGCATGATGACCCCCTCCGCAAATGTTGGGTATAGAGACAAAAACGCCCGTGACATCCAACATGGGCTAACTTCAGAGCGCAGGGAATTGTCATACTATTTCTTTATGCACTCTTGATAAAGCGGGCCAAAGGCGATCGGGTCAGGTTCCGAAGGGGCCCAATGATCGCGTTTCTTATAACTCTACAACCGGTTTGGACTCAATCTGCATTGCAAGTAAGCCTTTCTAAGACCCAAAATATACGAAAATAGTAACATCTCCGCAACCGCCCAAGCTATTCGACTGTTGTTGGTCTTATTTTTGTAGAGCAATTCATTATTTATGCAACTGAAAATGATACACTGCTATTGTCAGTATTTACGCTGCATGGTTGATTCAGTTAGGGTTTTTCAATCGACCCATGTGGTCCAAAATGCACAAAATTGGTAATATTATTACCGCAACCGCTCCAGGAATATAGGTGTTTTCGGTGTCATTTTGTAGAGCAAATCCATAGCTTTTAGTACTTTAATGCACAGCATAAATACAGCTTTGAACATCTCTGTAAATGGCATATTCGACACTCAGAATTCAAAATCTTGGCGATAAGGCAAGCTACTAGTTATTAACTGTGTCAATAATTTACTTACTTGCCGATAGATACTTATAATCGTTACTGAATTCGTAATGTACACGGCAAAAGTTGAAGTGCGGATGACTGCTAGAATTTTAGTACAACATTATGTTAGCGTTCTGGGCTGTGCACGGCGTTCCGAAAAGTGGGAAACGCTTAGCTCATGCTCCATCTCGGGTGAAAATTTAAAGTGGCGAAAATATAATTTTGTTTTATGTGATACATATTTTCAGGAACTTTTGACTGTCGCACAAATTTTTACATGACAAGTAACAGTCGAATTTAAATTAATTTAATCTTTAGTAAAATTAATTTTTAAAAATATTTAGTATACGGTAGGCACGAATTTATTGGCATCAATTATTTGCAGCTTTTAGTTTTTTGTTGTAATTTTTATTCACTTCTATTGAGTAACCGATTATCAGGCAGTTCTCCTGGTTATGTTCTAAAAAACTAGAATACTTATCAAAAATGACGCTCGCACTTCGCACGAGCTGTTTCAAGCGAGTCGGGAGCGAGTGGCTTGCTCGAGTTTTCGAAAGAATTAAAGTTAATAATATATATAATTCTATTTTCAAAACGAAAGTTTTTCTGAGCAAGTTACTAGCGCGTGTTGCGACCGACAGTTATTTTTGAACATTACTGCTTATTGTTTAATAGCTATTTTAGTAGTATTTTGCTTAGTAACTCGTTCAAGATTTTGTATTAGCCATTTAAAGCGAGCATAATATACTAGTGTCATGTTTTGAGACTTAGGTCGAGATAAATATAAGTAGATTGGTTTTAAATTTAGAGCTATACTCTATAATGGGTCACTGAGCGAAATTCATAAACGATAATAATTTCAAAGAGCATAACCGTCTAGAAATATTTTAGCGATTGAGTGTATAAGTAACTGTAGAAACATAACCAGTGGAGATTATTACAAAGTAAACGTTTGTTCGGGCGGCAAGTATATATTTCTGAAACACAGTGCTATATGTAAAATATGAAATCAAAATATTTTTTCTCATGACACTAGAGGTAAGAATTTCGGCCCGCGGTTTGGGCTCGTCGGGCCAACACCCGATTACAAACGGTCCGGAAGGAGCCAAAATATTTCGATTCGTTCTTACCTCAGTCAAACACCGACTGAATAGTACACAATACAATACAACCTTGGATTTATTTTAAACATTTTTTATCGGGCTGTGTCATATCTGCGTATTTTATTTTTATATCACGTATATCCTTTATATCGAGCGTGCCTATACCCGATTACGATCGAACCGAGCTGTGCCGAAATTTAGCAGCTGCAGGCCGGGCCTACCTCTATTAACAACGGCCTGGCCGAAATGTAGCAACTGTTTATCGGCCAAAAACTTCGGCCCGTTCTCACCTCTATAAATATCTATCTGACACTATAAAACAATGTCTTATGTGCTATTATATTCTTTGAGTTGTGTTTATAGGTTTATGTTATTATCAGGGAATAACCGGAACCAGCAAACAGAACCGTCCATATAAATCTGGTCTTCGAAACTTATAGATATAGTAAAATGGATGACGGAAGAAATGATGGTACTATAGATTTAAAATGCATTAAAAATATTGCACATGATCGAACTTAATATATTACGGTAACATTGTTACCTTTCTGGAACTTCGAAGACGCTGATGCAGCTAATAGTGTTTATTTATCTATTAAGTTATCGGTTTTGGTCTGCCGACGCAATAAATGCCT
The DNA here is from genome assembly GCA_030248225.1 of Trileptium ribeirensis. Lineage (NCBI taxonomy): Eukaryota > Metazoa > Nematoda > Enoplea > Enoplida > Thoracostomopsidae > Trileptium > Trileptium ribeirensis. Next base: position 7,653 of record JASANE010000300.1, on the reverse strand, counting down.
TCCACTATACAGCTTTGCGTAAACTGCGTTAAACTTAATGTGTTTGTAATGCACGGTGCGTAGACAAGACAATTTTGCTCTGTCTGCAACCGCCTCCCTTTACTAGACATTCGTTAGTTTATGTTATTCCGTAGGAAATTGAAATTATTGCTTTATGTTATTCTAAACGAAAATATAAGAAGGTATACTATAATTTTATGATCAGTGGTCAGAGACATTATTCAATCTGGCGTTGGACAATCGGTGCCGTCAGCTAGATGATGATTATCATTTTCTGATGAGCATGGTATAAATGAGACAAGCTGTTGTGATACGACTGCTCACAGTTTTAATAAATATAGTTCATTATTAAGAACGCAGCTTCTGGTCTGGCTGTTTTGCAGATATGTTATTTTACTCCAGTGTAGATAGATTTACAAAATTTACCAGCGTACTGGCTAGTGATTTACACAATTTATGTTAGTCCAACTTACAGCTAGGTACTTCTAAACAATCCATACTCTATTATGCATTTTAAGTTGGATCGGTTCAGTTCGAGCATACACCGCAAATTTCTGAATGGGTAAAACAGCTGCTATACAAGCATCCACCTGGCTTTGTTATATTAACAAGCTTTTGCTGGGTCAACATAAAAAATTCCAACCGAAATTGTGTCCCACTTAGTTTCACAGGGCAATTTGACGATTTAATATTTTTTTGTTATTTATTAGAGCTTGATTATTGTGTATATAAGTGGACTACTAGGTGAAGAATAACGTAAAAAATTTGAAATATGGTTTTTACACCGAAATTTCGGTTCCGGTATGGTTTTTACCTTTTGCGGGAACACGATTTTCACTGGAACCAGAACTCTAGATACTTCCTTGTTATTATAGTAATATGTCACTATTAGAATGGCGCAAAGAATGCTACTTTCATTGAAATACAGAAGAACGATACAGCTGTGGCTCAAAGTATAATGCGTTTTTTCGACTACAACGCAAAATTTCAACTGTTTTACCCCGGTTTTTTCAAAGATTTGGGGGAATTTTTTACAGTGATAAATTTCACTTTGTAGTTTTGCGAGATACTATGCATGAAGCACGTACAGGAACGCAAAATTTGTGGTGGTCACACATTAAAATTTTAGAGGAAAGTCTTTTAGGGATTACCCAGGGCCAACTAATGGTGAGTTCTTCTGTAGAAATCTTTAACTTTTTGGCTCCCGTAACTTCAATGTAGGAAATTTAATGCCAACTGGAAAACGATCATTCACTGCAATTAGTGTTGTGTTTAGCTTTTACTTGAAAGGAAATTTGTGTGTTTATAACTATTAAACAGTCAAATATTTTTATACGACGGTTTTTAGATCTCTTGAATTTTGGGGCGTGCCGAATAGTACCGAAGTCACCAATAGTACAACTTCTGTAACCTCAGCTCCAACCGCGCCAAGTATTCGCGATAATAGACTTGAAACGAGTAGACATAGTTTTGCCGAAATTTCCGGCGTCACTTTACCGCCGTATGTCACAGCTGAACCGCTGTACCCAACAAATCATCAAGCGAATATGATCAATGGAACTGGTATTGACTTTAAGATGCTTTATGTGTATGTCATAGAACAAAAGCTTCTTCGTGTTTTTAACAATTAAAGCAAGCTATTTTACCTGCTATACACAGTGATACTGCTGTGAGGCGCATAGCACTTTTATATTTTTGGTGTGTACTGGTATATATTGAGATTCCTATGCTGCTGGACGAATCTGTGCTGCGATTTTCGGCAGTGGTGTGCCACTTCGATATGCGCTCTGCTGTATGTGAAGCTTGCGTAAACTCTTCTATGACCCCGGGTAATATGTGTATACGCAGGGGGGAAGATCAGCAATGTCGGGCTCAAACATGTTTGAAAGTCAAATATATATTTTTAGAACTTTGGTTAATCTTTACATAAACATGTATCGAAAACCAACTAAGTATGTGGTAACACCATAAAAATAACAAACAATGTCCTAAATCTGCACAATTTTGAAATTTCAAGTCTGCAGTTTTTCTCTAAAATTCAGGATGAGCCACATGTTTGCTCTTCCACCTACACTAATCGCCAAAAATTGGTGGTGTTCGATCGAAGTCCGTTTGATGTTCGTTCGATTAATTCAAGATTTTGTTCGAGACGTGTTCCATGTTTCGGCGCGTTTTTATAATTGTTCGAGAGCTGTTCGAAAAGTGTTCGAGAATAAACAAATTTTGTTCGATTTCTGCTCGATATTCGTTCGTTTGAAAGGTGACATTTCTGACGAGTACTGTATATACCGTATTGATTCTTAAACTTTTAGGATATCATAATCCACTGAGTCTTAGAGTATTCCGGGTACCCTAATAAAGCTTTCCGTTTCGTCGAAAATTTTGCTTAGGCTCAGACCTAGGTTTTTGAAATATGCTTTATTGGTGTTGAACCATTTTTTACCTTTTTACAAGTTTTAAACCATTTTTTACTAACTTAATCAAATTGTTACCTTCAGAATGAGATATAAGTAAAAAAGTTTGTTTCGTCGGGAAATATTTGTCTTAAAGAGTGAGTGATTTTACTGGGGGAAATAAAAAAATTTCCCCACGGGGCTAAAATTTCTGCCAGTGAACACAAAACCCGGGGGGTCTTCACGTTTTTGCAATGCGACGTCAAAAAATGCTAGGGACCCTACAAGCTAGTGAACGAACGAAAACTGTTATGTTGTTTGTGAAGTTTCGGATGTACCAAAGTGCCAGCTAAGCGTTTGCTAATATGGGCCTAAACTCTTATAATGGCCACATTATGACTTCGGACATACGCCACCGACCTCTGTTCGATACTTCACATGCAAAATTTTTGAATAGTAATATGTTGATAATTATCATATGAAATAAATGTTTTTGGCGCAGTGTCTTGCGAATGTGGTTTAGGCTGTCGCTTTAGAACTAATGTGGATGTATTTAATTTCTTTTTACAAATCAAGCTTACCAATCAAACTATCAAAAATTGTCGGATTTTTCCCCAAATAATATTTGTTTTTGAAATCTGAGTAGTGAGTGGCACAATCGTAGCGAAAAAATTTCACTAGTCATAGTTGTAAATGGTCCGGAGTGTTTAGGTGTTATACCTATAATGTCAACTTTGCCTGGACCGATTGACTCATGCGATAGCTCATTCGAAAGCGTAAAATATATATGTGGGCCTCTCGGGACGCGAAAGCGGGTTCTACCTCTCGTAAAAGATGGTCGAAGGGACTAGGGTCGGGTCAAAATGACGTCCAATAAAACATATCTGGCTGTATCTAAGCAATCGCTGCAGATATTTTGACCAAATCAGGTTCGTTTTGTGCAGCAATTACGAGCCTACAAAGCTGTGTATAAAGCTTTTGCGCAATGGGACTAGGATTTGGGTCCAAGTGGTTTTTATAAAATGGCCAAAGAGACCCAAAATACACGAAAATGGCAATATATCCTGAATTGCTCTAGCTATATAGCTAATGTTGGGCTCATTTTGTAGACCAGTACAGCCTTTATGTAGTTGTAGATAAGTACCGTTGCATTGTTTGTTTAAAATAAAGGTTTGATGGGCACAAGAGGCCCAAAATACACGAAAATGGTAGTACCTTCTTAGCCGTTCGAGTTATAGGTGTCATTTGGTAGATCAATTCACGCTGTATCTAGCAGTAGATGATGAACACGTTTGTTTTCATTGTTTGCGCTGCAGGGTTTGTCAAACTGGGATTTTGAATGAGCCAAAGTGAAATGACAGACCAAAATGCACGAAAATGGCAGTACCTTCGCAAAACTCAAGCTATATGGATGTTTTTGGCCCCATTTTGCAGTTCAATTCAACCTCTATGTAGCTGTAGATGAAGCACCGCTGTTTTCGTTATTTATGCTGCACGGTTGGGTCAGGGTTTCTGAATGCGCCCAAGGGACCCAAAATTTACGAAAATAGTAATATCTCCTGAACATTTCGGCCTACATGGTCGATATCGGGCTTATTTTGTAGAGCAATGAAACCTCTGCGTATCTGCTGATGATGCACTGCTGTTGTCGTCACTTACGCTGCAGGGTTGGGTTAGAACGATTTTTCAATGACCCCAAGAGGCCCAAAATACTTGAAAATGGCACTACCTCCGTAACCCCTCTAACTGTATGGATATTAATTACTGATCTCATTTTTAGAGCAATTCATGTAATATGTAGATGCAGATTGTAAGTCCCTACACAATAAGAAGGTATATCTCATCAACTATTAAGGCAAAGCAAGCTGTGCACATTTTTCTAAATTACATTTTAAATACCCAGCTTCACCGCCTTGGCGATAAGACATGCTAATAGTTAGCGTTCTTTTGCTATGATTAGATGGTATATTTTTAGTTGTTAATATCTGGGTCGGAAAATATGCTGAGCGGTTGGTTGGAAATTGCATGTCGTTGGTTGGTTGAGATGATCTCAAATATTTCGTTTCACTAGCATCGGTGAGCGCAACCCCATGCTCGACCCTGACTTATGTACGTGTTATAAACAAAACTGTACTATAACTAAATGTTTGAAATACCGTTTCAGATGGCACAATATATCATCCGTTCATTCAGAAGACTGATACGTTGCGAATGTTTGTGTCAGATATTTGCCGGTATTTATTTATTTTTACGTTTAATTTTGTACATTAGCTGTTTGTTAAATTATGGATGACTAGCGGTTGCTATTTCAGTTTTTGCGTGTTATTGTTGTGATCTATAAATTTGTATACATATTGGAAACCTGATAAAACAAAGTCGCCAGAAGAAAATTCAAGCGTTTATCATAAAATAAGTCAACTACAACATACATTACTGTGGTCTGAAATAAACGACTTATTAAACAGGCGTCCTCTGCTTTAAATGATGAAACACGTCGGCAAATTTTCGGGAGCATTTTTGACTCCAGGCCTTGCCCTCAGTGAAGCTGTTCAGTGCTGTAGAAATATATACTGCATTGAAGCACACTACGAAGAACAACATACATAAAATATCGTAGTGCCTTAGATTATTACAGCAGTGAAGCTGTTTGATCAGGCAGGTCGACTGGGTTGTTTAAAAAAATTGTTTCAAAAAAGCAAAAATCTGTTACAAGAATCCTGGAAAGTCGAGGCGGAAATAGAGTTGTTTCTGTTGAAAGAGATATAATGTTCGGTAAATTCATATGTGAGTTTATCGTTTCCTGATAATAATCTTCAGTGATATATGTCTTTAAACTGAGCGATTTATTTCAGCCATTTATATACATTCCAGTACAGACCTTCCTATTTCAGTAATAGCTGAAAGACTTTCCTACGTTTAATAGCAACAGGCATGTCGGCTGATCAGGTCATCTTGTCTGCAGCTGCTATCGTGCAGCAAAAGCACTGTGTCAGCGACATCAGAGTCGTATAATTCACCTGTTGTTCTGCAAAATGAATGCGGGGGTCATAATCATCGCTTAAACTACATACTAGAATTTGATGAACTGCTTAAAACGGAATGAGTTCAATATGTAACAGATCCTTACGGATCGTTACGAGGTGGATAATCCTGACCACAGCCTAATGGCAAACTTTTACCGAAAACTCATAATCTTGACCACACGATAATGGTCAACATTTACGAAAATCCTGACCACACCCCAATGGTCAACATTTTTTCGAACAAAAATAAATCTGACCACACCCCAATGGTCAACATTTTTTCGAACAAAAAAATAAATCTGACCACACCCCAATGGTCAACATTTTTTCGACCACCAATAATTATGTCCATAGTATAATGGACAACATTTTTCGAGTACCAAAAATCCCGTCCACAGTATAATGGACAACATTTTTTCGAGTACCAAAAATCCCGTCCACAGTATAATGGACAACATTTTTCCGAGTACCAAAAAATCCCGACCACAGTATAATGGACAACATTTTTTCGAGTACCAAAAAATCCTGACCACAGTGTAATGGACAACATTTTTCCGACTATTAAAAAATTCCGTCCATAGTGTAATGGTCAACTTTTAATCGAGTTCCCCAATAATCATGACCACGTGTATAGTGGCCAACATTTCCGAATTACGTCACCAGTTTTTCCCCAGTCTGGAACACCCGATGGGAATAGCCCAAAAGGGGTACGGAACCCACCCTCGCCCCACAGTACGTGCATTTATGTAAGCAGAATCAATCGATCGCAAGCAAATATATATAAATTGAGTTTCTCTATATACACACATCGACCGTAAAACCCTGTTGTCACCTCATATATGAATCGCCTGACTGGCACAAACCATGAACTACCGTATATACGTAAATCAGCAATCGAAATAACTCGCAAGAGCAATAAGGTTATGTAAGCACGTAGCTGCGATAAATCAGAAATTATCCGGTATATACGTAGGTAATTGGAACAGAACTAGCACCAAAGTATATAAGTACGTAATCAGAACAGGTTCAATAGCACCATATTGAAATATATATATAGGTGAACGGAATAATTAGGTTCAAAGAGTCCCGCTATGTAACCGACTCGCACTTTTGGTATTTCGGCCTGCACCGCCGACATCGTTTGATCGAAAAGGGTATCTTTGTTGCTATTTCGGAAAGGGATAATCGTCAAGGAATCGCGACCGTATATACAGATAATTATATACATACTTGTTGTAGTGCCCCGTTGGCACGCCTTGGTAAATATTGGCATTTGCATGATTTTTATCGTATTATTGGCCATAAAGGCACCATTGATATATGCATCTGAATTACGTATCATGATCATTGTTCTTGTTGTACGTTTAATGGCCATAAAGGCACGTTTTCAATACACATATATGTATATATATATATATATATATATATATATATATATATATATATATATATATATATATGTTATAAAATAAAATATATAAAAATATATATATATAAAATATACACATATATGTATATATATATATATATATATATATATATATATATATATATATATATATATTGTCAGGATCGTAACGTATAATTGTGTACCGTTGTAATCGATGTCGTAATGGGTATTTTCAGGCACGTAATCCAGGAAACTGTGTGGACTATAAAGTGTTAACCAGTTATACGTATATAGAATTGTCGTAGTTATTCGTACCGTTTGTTGTATAGCATGCGGCCATAAAAGCGCCGCCCTATTATTGTTGTTGTATACCGTTTTACGTTCATAACGTGCTGTCATTGTACTATTGCACTTGATTGATCAGGCCATAAAAGCGCCTGGATTTGATAATGATTTTATGTACCGTGCTTGTCGTATTTTGTTGTAATTTTTGTGGTTTTTAGGCTGGAAGCACGATCCATAGAGCGTAACGTATTTGACGTGATTTTAGCAGGAATTATAGGGAATTTTTACGCACATAAATTGAGGTTTTATAGGTATAGACAGTGCGTATGGCGAACCCTTGCCATGCGCGATTTCGTAGAAATTTTAAGACGGTACGACTCCCCCGTTGAACCCAGTATGAGTACTTACGCAGGAATTGCCCTACCCCGAATGGTAGGACCACGAAGTTCGCTATAACTCGTTGTAGGAAGTAGTGGCCGTGACGAATACCCGTCACGACCGTCCTCACGAATGAGGACCACAAAAAGGTGGCTGCTTGTGAATTTATCGGCCTTCTCCGCGG
>JASANE010000299.1:0-23287 GCA_030248225.1 Trileptium ribeirensis | reverse complement strand
ATTTTGCATCCTACTTCGTTCAGTTACGTATTGCTGCCGCAGCTATATAAGATCTCACCATTTGATCGGAATTGCTTTTTATCATGAAAAACAGTATGGAGCCAATGCCATCTAATATTATCTAATCTTATACCTAACAAATACTTGTACTCAGCAGCGAACTTGTGATCATCAGCTGGGTAAATACTGACATGATCATGGGATATGATCATAAATATCGTGCATTTGTTCAACCGAAGAACAGCCATGGTTTGCATATTAGTAGAGTATTTGTTAATAAATTAGACTTATAATTTTTACAGGTAACGGACTTTCACCCGTTGTCGATATGGCAATATATTTTCTGATGCCACCGTCTTTTATATCTTTTACAAATTACAAGTGCATTACGGCGGCTACACAATATCAAATGTTTTCGATAGTGAACTGAGACATAGTTTTTGATGATATTAGATTTTAATGTGGTCAGGTACAACCATGATGGTGTTTTAGACACTATATGTTTAATCATGTTCATAAAAAGCGCAAAATGGATAAACAAAATATCAAATTATTTTAATACTTCAACGATACATAGTATATGTCTTTAATCTTTTTCTTATCGGTCAACATGATAAAATGAAACCGGATGAACAACATGTATGCATTCATTTAGGAAACTTCAGATAGCTAGTTGGCATTTGATTCATTCGAAAGAAAATTTTATGGAGTGATGAGCTGTATCTCCGTGCAGGTTTTGCTCAAGACGTCCATAAACATAATTTCCACACACGGCGACTCCTTCGAAACGTAGAACGGTATACTGACTGACTACAACGTGCCATACCACCAATAAATACCTCAAACATGCCGTCAAATATGCAAACTAAGAAGGAATATTATTTTTTCTAGAGTGCTGAGAGCTAAATTGTTGTAGACAATACTGCACCATAACAAGCATAAGAATAAATAAATATATATACCATTAATATTAATAGTACACACAGAGAGCCAAATCAAACACACAAAACAAAGCTTGGCGACTACAGCGAACATACATCAAACGGGTATTGAACAAATTTAGCTCATGTCCAACTCATTTAGAGTTGTATTGCTAGTACACTTTTTGTAATTATTTTGTTTTAATTTTGGGAATGTTAGTCAATAATAAACGCTTCTTGCAGTTAATACACTACGTATTTTAAAGATTTTAGTACTAAGCCTTTTACTACAGAAACCTCGCTAAAGAGTTACAGTTTAGAACATAAAGCTATAAAAATACAAAAAACGAAATTCGCCGACCTTTCGTAACCACTATCTTTGGTTTGACCACGTTTCTGTGACAGCCTAAAACGACAAAAACATTGTTTTTTGTAAAAAAACTGTAAAAAATGGGTTTGTAAGTTTGGAAAAATATCTTAATAAAGCGTGCAGTAATTAGCAAGGAAATTAAAGATAGGTCGAGACTACCACGACAGCTAGAAGTCACATAGCAATGTATTATACTGACATTTTGAGTAAAGTATACGCAGGTTTGTACTGCTGGTAATTCCTTTAATGGGAAAAAATTGGTGATAATACATTTTTCTAACAGCATAAATTGCATTGAAAGGTTGTTTTACCGGCTGGGATAAAAAGATAATATTTTGCCGTGTACGGTTCAAGGTGCCGGTATACTGATGCTTTATGATAATTTTTGTTTGATTGAAACATATTCAAATCTGTGATACGTCTCAAGCGACAACCTTCAGCGACACAACAAATTTGTTAAAGATACAAGACAATATTTGACAAGACAATGGCTGTTCTTGAGAAACTGATCAAAAGTTTAGTATATGGTTATTTTTGCAAACATACGGCTTAAAACTTAGACGAAACATGCTGCTAGCATTCTGACTCAAGTGGAACAGAGTTCAATAAAACATGTTCATATGGCACGAAAATTTGAAATTATAAAACTGCAAAATCTAGTCTCTATTTTAATTGAAAAATTTACAGCTAGTGTTTATCATCAATATAAGCTTAGAACCAAATTAGCAACAAATATGATCGCTACTAATGCAGCAAGCACTGGATGTTGGACAGTAATGCTACCGATGGGCAATTTGGTGGGTTATCTAGGAATCTCACACGAAAATATTTTTACGATTTAAAGCATTCGCGAGAACTACAAAGCCACGGATATAAATTAACATTTCGGCATAGGTAGTGTTATCATACATAATAGACCTTTTATATATCATATATACATATGTACAAACGTATATACTACGGACGGACCGGGACATAGTGCCAAATCCACCATCGGCACACTGAAACCGCCGTCCCTCACAATGACGAAATTTGAACTAAGAGTCATGTTTTTGCTGAAAAATGTCTGCTACCATACATACTATCTTTGCGAAACACACAAATTGCATAAATATTAAATTGCGGATTCGGATTATTTTCGCTAATATCATGCGCTAAATAAAGGGTAATTGTTACCACAATGTTGGTAGAGTGTATAAACACCCGTTGAATTGGAAGACTATATTCATACATTCAAGCTTATTTATGATTACCCCAGGACTTGAAGCAGCGCTAATATAAATAAGTAAATACTAAAACAATAAATAATCGTATCATATGTATATACAATAAATATATATCCGATTTATAATACCGCTTAAGGGTTCGAACTATAGGTTCCCATAGAGGTAGGTGAAGGGGCTACACCCTAAACGTGGTACCACTCCCCTCCTCCAAGCCATATTTCAATGACATGACTACCTGCACACATTTTAGCAATTAGCGAAATAAAAAATTAAGGGAAAATTAAAAAAAATTTATGAAAATTTTGAGGAAACTTTGGTAGACTGAGGAAAATATTTGGTTACCAACGCTGGCCTATTCCTTCCGCCAACCCCACCCCTCCCTCGGAACAATCTAGCTCCAAAAGTTGGTTAACCTAGGGCACCTCAGCTCGAATCCCTCTAGGTTGTGATTACTGCCTGATGCCTGTTAAATTTTAGCAAAATTTTTGCGAAACTATCAGTTTTAACAAAACATGAATATATTTTTTAAGGAAAATTGATGAGGTTCTAAAAATTTCGTCTGGAACGTCTGGAACGCTCGCGCGAATCATCTACCATTTAAGCTGACGGACCTTGACCACCTATGGTATACGTATTGTATTCAGAATTAGCAAAATCCAGAAAAATTTGGCAAATGTAACAATGCACTATTCCGTGCCTGAGACTACCAGTTTTATCACATGTCTAATATCTGAACATTAAGAAACGTTTTCTCGCTTATACAGTTAATAAACTTTTGCTTTTAGTACCAGAAAATTCGCCTGGTATTAATTGGTTCGTATAACCATCGTAATTACGTCGTATCCAAATAATTTCGAAGAGCAAAAGGTTCCACTTTGGAGTGGATGGACTTGGGAGGTCCTCTAGGGGTGTTGAAAAAAGGTTGCGACCTTCCCCGACGACCAGTTTTTGACTAATTTACTCAATTTTCTCAACCGTGGGGGTAAGAGGGAGCGGCGCACCATATGAGGGTAAGGAGTGCTTTCAAGGGGGTAGACCAGGGCCTCGGGATGAGGGGTCCGAGGCGTCAGTAGGATGGGTAGCCACCCTGAACCCCTGCTTCGGCATGTATGCTTGCATACATATACTGAATATGCGTATGAAAACGAAAAATTCCTCGTATTCAGCGGAACGGTACCAGTCTCCATGTCCCCAATTTTTCGGGCCGTATGAGATCTCATCCTTCACAGAATTGGAACACCCTATCTTTCGGTGGAATGGTTACCTGAGCCACTGATCCATGAATATATTTATACATAGCTATAAAATTTATATAGCTAATGTTGTGTATAGTATAAAACAAATTAGATATATATATGTTACAATTATAATATATATATAAACAGTAGTATATATGAGTGACTGCGATTGCAGAACTCACACAAAAACGGCATTAAATGCCAACTGTGGGGTCTACAATTAAAGTACTTTTTAATTTGATACAATTATATTACATTTAACATTTCCAGAGAAAGATTGCGCAAACAGAGATTTAGTAATTAAAATGTAAATAAATACCGTACATGCTTAAAGGAAGATAGAGGATTATCCCCCTGAGGGTCTTACCCCCCTCCGCACCTCGAGACGTCGCCGATCACCCCTCCTGAGGCGTCGCCAATGCCTCCTAGGGGCGTCACCGACCCCCCTAGCGGTGTCGCCGATTCCCCCCTCCCCGCTCCGAAGGCGCATGGAGAAGGAAATAGGGGATTATCGGCAGCAATAAGCAAAAATTGGGCAAAATTGTCGCAAATTGGCTCAAATGGGGGAAATTGGCGAAAATCGAAAAAACTGCCAAAATTTAAGAAAAATTTCGAGTCCCAAAAAATTTCGAAAATGACCCCACTGACAACCCCCCTCAAAGCACTCCCTATCTCCCCGTGGACTTGGGATCTTGTGCAGGTATGAAAAAATGCGTATATGCAACATTCTTGGGCTAAACATGCAATCTTATGAATATTAAGTGATTGTGCGACGGGCACCATGTAAAACGCGTGTGTAATTTTAAAAGTATGTAGTATCACCGAGCACTCCCGGCTCGATATATTATGAAAAAGTGGAAAAATCTAAGGAAGCTGTACATAAATGTAAGCACGAGTACGAGTTTTCGATCACAATTCGGATGTGCTTATGTAAGTCAATATATAATTATATATTGTACCTATATCCCATCTATAATGCTGGACGGTTAAATGACCATATTAACTGTAACAGCGTGTACTCAGTAACAATCGTAACATTGCGAAGAAACCTTAGAATCAATCACAGTTTTAAGCCGAAATCAGTACATTAAAGTTAGTCTGATGAAAAATTACACACTTGGTATGAGGGCGTCACCTGAGGAAAGCTATGCATATGTATGCAAGTCATACGCTGGTGGCAACTTACTAATGTTTTGAAATATTTACAGGAGCCTCCAAAAATTTTGCTATACCGACAAGCTTACCAACAGATTTGGTAGCACATTGACCGATTTGTAATGTAAGTGAGACACAACCTGTATATATTACTTAAGACAACGTATCATTGGACCTGCTGTGTCACTATGCATAATTTCCTTGACTAACTTGAAATTTTGAGGCAAGACGACCTACATAGCTGTCCGCCAGCTAGCTTGCTGTGACACACGATCTACCTCAGTTCCTAAATGCGTTTGCGTTATCGTAGAAGGTGAATAAACCCAGTTCTTGAAAATAATAGTTCTCTTATGTGTTAAAAAACTTGGTAAAATCAGTAGCACCAAAGTCCAACCGCAGCATTTGCGAATCTTCAGGACAGCCGTTGGTCATATAGAAGCACAAAACTTTACATGGAACAATGCGCCGTTTATGTTTGTGCTAGGCAGGAAATCAATCTTCAGAAAAATACGAGTTGCAACGTCAGACAATGCTCAATTTGAGGATAACTAGAGATTTCTACCGAGATTTGCCGCTGACATATCGAATGTCGTAACCACGCTACAACATCTCTCCCATAGTTCGCAACATTTATAGGCTTGTAGCAAATATCATACAGGAAAAGGTGCCAACCCTAAACATAGTGTACTACGAAAGCTGCATTATCGAAACCTTACGGCATGCTTTCTATAGTAGTTTACTTGGAACCAGGGTGGTATGACAATCGCAGATTTCATTAACTGCTTATATAACTGCCAATACGGCGATATATAACATATGATCTTCCTGATATGTTCAAAGATTTGTACGTACGTAGTGCCGCTACACGATAGGCGAAGGTAAAAAAATTATACGGAATCCCGCGCATCGCCAGTACTAAATCTTTATAGCTGCTCCAATTTGAAGCTTAAAAATTCTGTACAGTACAGGTTATAATGTGTTTGTACGTCATGCCTGCCTAAGTCTAAGCCTAAGCCACCTGATGCTGTCCGTTAAAAATGTCACGGAAGATTGCATACTTGTCCAGAGCTTCCATACTGAACTTCAATGAAGTTTGTCAATTTTATATTTATAACTGTGTGCGTTCTGGGCTTCCTTCATATGCAATGGTAACACAGCATAGGTATGTTGGATCATGAAGTCGTGATTGAAAGGTGGTGGTCTTTAATTACACCAAACCTATGTATGTGGTATACGTCATACACAGATACAGTGAAGTTTTCGCATCTTCTATACAGAAAGCAAACATTGCGTAACATATACGTCGAACAATCGCGGTATCGCGAAATTTTTGCATATATTCTTATATATGGGACCCATGTTGTGAGTCCACACCTTAGACATATACGTCGTGCAATCCCGGTATCGTAAAATTTTCGTATATATACTGATATATGGGACCCATATTATGAGTCCACACATTGTCGTATAACAGTCGCTTTTACACGATTATCTACGAAGAACCAATATCTATTTTTCAAGCCAGAGTTGAGAATATCCGTGTCAATTCCGAAAGGAATGGTTCGAGTTGAGCTGTGATATTTGAGTTTCGTGATGGGTCCACTATCGCATGACTGACCCCTGCCAGGCTTCAATAGTGACACGGACATATGCATAAACATTTAAGACAGCCTAAGGTTAAGGGTATATCTGTGGTTTAGCCTAAGCTTAGGCTTTTACAAGCCTTATGCTAAGCCTATGCCCAGAAGTTGTCCCTTCCGGAACCCTCACATTAAGCTGTTTTTTCTAACCATAGTTACACCGTACAGCTCCTAATCGTGACATTACATAAATATTCTTTGTGGAAGACAAATGTGAATACATTAAAGTTTCCCAGTCAAACGTTAGTTTCGAATTATCGTTCCCTAAACTTAACTCTAAACATCTAAGCTCAAGTAGATCTAAAGAGGGCAGCCCCGGATTTCGAACTGGTTGGGGCTTCTAAGTACTTTACTCATGCTTTTAACTGATTTTGCAGGTTTAGTAAAACCAATTTATTAAGAACGATGTTATAAATTGTCTAGTTTGTTAAGCCATGCACAGACTTAACCAGAATTATGACCCATAGCTAAGACCTGGGTTACAATATACCAAGCTCTTTGCAAATCTTTCAAGTATAGAACTACCCGAGTTGCGGAGATGGTGCTTAGTACTGAGTTATGATAGAGAAAACCCAGAAACTAGCATTTTTAAAAATCAAATAATTTTGACATAACGCACTATCTTATTCATGATAGGAAAGATTCACGGACAACAGAAGCCATGAGTATATAGTTAGAGTTTGTATGTGGGAAATGTAATAAAGTTCGGAATAGCTAAAGTCACCACATCGAATGAACAAGTGCAACAAGTGCGTCAAAGCGACAATTCGACGATCACAAATTACGTTTCGCCACTACACGTAATAACATACACATTATGGCGTTAGTGAACACTGTGCAAATACATCAGTCAAAGACAAAACAAATTGTGACAAATTCTAGAAATTTTTATAAACTTATCAAAATTTGTCCCCACACAAAATAAAACTATAATTTAAGGACCAAAAATTCAATTTAGAAGGGTTGGTTTTGTAAAACAATAGTATCAGTTTGAAGACTTAAATCACTGATTTGGATTTGCTATGGACATGGATTGGTTTGATATGGAGGACACAGAAATGCAATTCAAACTTCAAAAGATGAAATTCCAAACTTCGGATGTTGACGTTTATATACCATGTTTTTAACATTAAAATTTTAAAGTTTGTAAATTGGAATTTTATACTTTTAGCTTTGGGTGTGGTTTTATGCCATTTGACTAATCGTCAAATTCCAAAATCCTGAGATTTGTAATGCCTCGTATTTTTTAACCAGTAGATCAAAAATGTTCAAACTGTAGCAACTTAAAATAAGGCCTGGAAGCACATCTCAATACCGTTGGAATGACATGATCGTCGTGGTATAGTTTAGAGCAACTAAAATATGAACTGCTATGCCAAATCCGCGGTGCTATAAAACAGCATAGCTATATTTATTTATAAACATATTACGCACACATATCTACCCTACAGGTAGTCGCTATTGCAAATTTTTGATTTTAGAAAAAGAACATTTTATGAAACAAACGACATGTATTGTTACTAGTGCTCGATGTGGTTAAAACATGAATGTATAGGACACGTAATGTAATGCCAAATAATATTCCGAGTCTATTGGCACAGCCGTTCGTACACGGATATGCACTCAGCGATAAAAATAAGCCTCCAGTTGTTCTTTAGCTGTGTCAGATATCATTTTATGAAATGATACTAATTTGAAGTCATCCGATAATATAGAATAGACATATGTGGACTAGGTTGACAGACAATTTATAAACATAGAATAAAATGACAGTCATCACCAACACATATATTGCACCGAATATTTCAATGAAAACAAAACACGTACAGTTTCGCTCTCCTTTCTTCGTCTCCATAATCTTTTTGTTGGATTTCCTTTAAATTACCAATTAGTTTCTTGAATGATCTGCAATAATACGATACCAATTTTTGGTTAACAAAATGTGAAAATATTACTGTATATCAATAAAAACGTCCAGAATTTGGACCAGACATTTTTATTAAGCTTTGTCATCTTTCTACTGCCGCATAATGTAACTAATGAACCTTCGAACTAATGAGCTTCTAAAATATTGAAAATAAAGCCATAAATAACAACCATAGTTTTCAGAAAATACAAAGTTGATATATTTTAACATTCAGCACACTGGCACTAATCAAAAATTTCCTTCGATCACGATGGTTACAGGCCGTGTTGTGGTGCATGTATAATTCAAGGTATCTAAAGGCATGTGTTCATACGCTCAAATTTTTGTTCAAATTTTGAACTTAAAATTTGACCTCAAAATTTGATCAAATTTTAAGCAAAATTTGACCGTGATTTTTAAAGAAAAATTGCGATGTTTCAAAATTCGAGATCATAATTTGAGCTCAAAGTTTTTCAGACAATACATCTCGTCAATGATTGGCTACGGGAATATCATGGAAAAGTTTGAACCGTGATCACACGTTCAACCTTACCAAAAATGCAAAAAAGAGCCTTTCAAATTTTGATCAAAATTTGAGCAAAAAGTTTGAGCGTGTGAACACGCCTTAAGATTGTCTGATGAGATCCTTAGATCATTTACATGAGCTCGCAAGTTGGTGCACCCCCAAAGGTCGGCCAACGCGCTTATTTGCTAAAAATAACAAGTGTAGTTTAACTTCTGCAACGCAACCTGCTAATTTCTAAGGCATAGCCTGAAACATCTTGTTAACTTAGGAATGAAATGATACCGTTGCGTTGGTTTTGATTTTTCAATTTTGCTGACAATCTTTAATGACATATTGTAAAAATTTGAGTAATACTCTACGTTAAATAAGTGAGCGATAAATAAATTGGACAAATTAGTCGATAATGGTTAATGTTCTTGGGATCAGAATTCGACAGCTTGAGGTGGGGGTGAGTATTGCTTTGTTTCTACTGGAAATGCGGATGATATAAATGAGCATTTATTTGCTTCATTAACATTGGCGCTGGAGCATTGCTGGAGCGCTTCATAAAGCTAGGCGGTATCGAATCGAGGACACTGTATTTAATGTAGGTTCTTTCAATCCTTCCTACTGTTGTGTCAATATTTATTGGACTGAGATCCAGGATGCGCGTTGTTATACATTGTTCGGTTACGCCTGACCTCAATCGGGCTAGGAATGCTGATCGTATTCTGTTGATTTTATTATTGACGACCAAAGGAAAATCGTCCGGTCAATACACTGTGTTAGTTTTCTTCAATTCATGAGCAAAGAATTTATAACGCTCTACATATTTGAACGACTGGCAGTAGGAAGGTGGCTTTTACAGTATTCGTTAAGCTTCGTCTGGCATATACTTCCAAAAGCAGCATTCCTTTGCAGATAACAACGTCTGGTGTCTCATCTGCAATCCCACCACCAAGATCTTTCCATCTTCCTCATCTCGGTTTCAAGCGCCTAGACTCTGTATCGAACCGCGGACACCCCGGCGACTCTCCTACAGAATTTTGGCGTAGCGGTGCGTGTCGATCTATTCCAGGTTCAACAGCAGCTTAGAATGCATCTGATCGAACATCTATATTATCATTGTGAACACCACTGAGGATGGAGTGTTGCTTACACCTCAAATATTTACAGAAATAATAGATGCCAAGAGACTGCCAGATGCGATAGCTGATAGAATGCATAGCTACGGTTCGGTGTATTCGACATCTAAGTGATGCGACCACAACTTCATGAGCGGAAGCACCGCATTGAACACCGTCCACTGCAACAACTAGGTTGCTCGATCGGAAAGCGATTATGAGGTCAAGCATGTTTCTATGAGTGTGCAGAACGCTGAACGTGCCGCACAAGGGTATAGATTATCAATATTGCGTGGAACTGCGCATTAGACTGCGCGATGTTAAAGTCGCCCATAATAATAAGTTCCGTTCAAATTATAGTCAGTCGCGATAGCAGTTCCGAAATTTCAACGTAGAGAGTTCGAACAAACGCCTGAGGTGGTTGGTATATAGACAGAAATTTTTAAAATCTTTTGACTGAGCCCGGTCAGTCTTCATTCTTTGACTGAGCGATTGCTCCAACTATGAATTGAAAGCTAGATATTTCAATGACAGCTGGTGTAGGATGCGGTTTATAAGGCATCGTTGATCGATATACAACCTCCAAATCACCACCTCTACATTCTGGGCGGGGTTGTGCAAATGTCAAAAAAGTAGATGTATAAACAAGTGTAATGTAAAATGTAGATCAGCATCGAAACATTTTTCACATTACATTAGCCAAAAACAGGAAAATTTTTAAAACAAAACGGCATAAAGATTTATTCTGCGTACAGGCTCAAATGAAGATGATTATTGTTTGAAGTAAAGCGCATTCTACAGGATACCACAAAGATGTCACTGATTCTGCTATGAAATACAAATAAATGTTGCAGCAATGTAAATTTGATACCGTTTAACAGTTTAAGAGTCTTATGTTGGTAGTCCTAGAGCTGGATCAAAATATTTAGATGATCAATCAAAAGAAACTTACTCTCGATCAAGTGTCAATACTTCTACGCCTGGCGACAACGCAATGGCACTGGCAGTTCGACGCTCTTCGCTTAAAATCAAGTTTTAAAAATTTATGTATTACAAATGTGAAATGTGATGCTTTCGCACTTGGCTCAAACAGAAGTTATTTTCGCCGTGTTTTTGTGACATGTAACGAAATGTTGCATTGAACCGTCAATCACAGCTAAGATGTTTTCATCATTGCATGGGTATGATGATACACCGAGTAAAAATAAAAATCTGTGATGTATTTCGTTATAATTACGTGGTGTAAGTACAGTGCTTAAATATAAATATTGTTGTACCGCGTACGTATCTTCTCTTCGTTATACCAGAAATGATCAATAAGTCGGCTTTCAGAGCACGGCTACTGCAAATAAGCGGTTTCGCAACAAATATGAGGCAGGACTTTGGGTCTATATCGAAACAGCGTAGCAATACGTTTTGATGTATCTAAACGAGCCGCACATCATGCAAGAAGATACAAAGACATACATCATAAGATACGAAGGCCGAGGGTGACAGTCGTTTCTCCGGGGAAAGGAGGGAGGCCTTCGACCACCTCAGAGGGATTAGTCAGTCGTGGAGGGTGGAGCGCGTGCGGTCGTCTGGAGGGGAATATTTTTCGAAATGCTTTGAGACTCAAAATTTGCTGATTTGCCCCGATTTGTGTCTAATTTCCCAATTTTTGCCTTTTTTCAAAATTTAGCCTATTTTTGCCAAAATAGTCCGCACGCGTTGGGCGCGCTGGGGGGGGGGGGGGCGGAGGGTGCAGACCCCATGTGGGTTCAGGCTATCTCTCAGGGGATCGGCGAAGCTCAGAGAGGAGTCCGAACATTAGGGGACGATCACCCTCCTTAAGCGCATGTATGTATACAGGTGCATAGAGTCTTTAAATGTGAATGCGAACTATTATTGAGGCGTAAATTATTGTGTAAAATGATATTACTTTTGATTATACAATTAATACATTATTATATCATGGCTCAATTGTATTAATGTACTAGACATTATCAATACTACAATAACATATTTATAACACACAATGAGAAAGTAAACTTAACTTGCACCCACTGACCATCTTATTTTGTTTTTTTATGAAGTGTTTGCTACAGAACAGTTTCAGTCATTGAAAAATAAATATTTTTTCTGCTCGTGAGCATCAAAGTTGTTTGTGATCCAAGTTTATTCTGCCTTGAAATAAAAAGGGTTATCTTGCCAAACAGTAACTAAAAAACTATATGAACGTGTCGTTTATGACGTAACAGCTACATTAGATTTGTTCGTAAATAACGACGAAACCTAATCTGAAGCTGATAAACGGAGTTAAACTGCCAGTGATTGTTTGAAAATTGCTAATTCTTGATTAGTAATGACCCGAGTACAGTTATCGATTTGGCTGATTACAATAGATAAGGATTCTACATCGGGTATTACAACATGAGATGGTTAGTGGTTTCATATTAAGTTTAATCATGCACAGCATTGAACACTTTCAGTTTTTAGAGATATATTTTTAGAGACTGTTCCTACAGTAAATAAAGTCAAAAAGCCTTAGTTATAAAGGAACCAGTGCAATTAAACACATTTTTGATCACTGAAGATTGTTATTTTGTCCTGGTGAAACCATCCATAGGTTCGTTACATCATACAACGAATTTTAGTACGCCAACTTAATCGATAAAAACCATGGCTATTAATCACAAACAAATATAATTGTTCATGTCCAAACTACCTGAGAAGTGCCTTTTCTCCAAAATAGTCGCCTTCGTGTAAAACACGTATCTCCTGTGGCTGTTCGAAGCCTTCAAGCATTTGTGTGATTCGTACCTAGAATGTTAGAATTAATTTATTCAGATCAATCTCAGCCAATAGGTGTCTGCACGTTTATAACATCAGGAAAATCGATTTTTTTGCACCCTGCTTTATCGTAACAGAAATTGGCTTAGTATACAACAAAATTTTTAAAAACTTGAAGAATTGGAAATGGTGTTGCAGTGAAAAATGCTCTAAAATACTAAACAGCGGCAGTAGTGTGAAAAATTGGCGCGTTATGCGGTAGCGTAATCCGAAAATTTTAGCTGTGGCCATCCATGCATTGTGGAGCTCAACTCAACCGACGACGGCATGACGACATCTGAAAGTGGAAAAAATTGGAAGTCGAAAAAATTTGAAAAATTCTTTGTGTAGTTGAATACTCGATGGCGTCCACCAAAACTTAGAGGCTGCACTTCCCGTACTCCCTGTGGCGACGCCTTTGGCAACACGTAGCCGAAATATGTTGTCATCTGCTGTATAAAGTTCATAAAGTATACAAACTCGTTTATCCGGAAATTACGCCGTGTATGCAGCTGCGACATGAAAAGAGATCAAATGTTGTTGTATGTATAGTTTATGGAGGAGAGGTGAGAATCGACCTTTCAGGATCAGCTTCAAGCCTACCTTTTCGAGCCTACCTTAGAAATTGCAATGATCCGAGCCCAGTTTCGGGCGTACGTTCAAAAATTCACAAATAGAGCCGAACTTCTAGCCTAAAATTTTACGGGAGAGCCGAGCCGAGCCTAGCCCAGAATAAGGGCTCATTCTTACTTCTAATACACACATTACAATGACCATAACTTTTATTTTACATTCAAAGAACGTTACATATAGAGTTACGTGGTGTAACTCGAAACGTCGACTCTGTGCCATGGTATCATGTGGTCAGTTTATGGATTTAGTCTAGGATAAAGCTCCTGAAAGCGAGGAGGTGTATGCCATGAATCTCAACAAGCCTCCACTAGTTGCAATTACGGATACAACCATGATCTTAATTTAATATTGCTGTGGCGGCTACGATGAAGTAAATTTGGCAAATACGTCTTGAACTCGGTAGGATAACGAAAGATTTGCCTACAAGCATAACATACGAAGCATAACATTTGCCTTCTAGCGTTATACTTTAGGCAACAGATTGGAATAGTTTGGCGTATTTTGGATATGATTATTAAGTAATCATACAGCAATAATGAAGTGGATGAAACAGTAGTTCAAGATTTACAGTTCTCATCTTCTCGTTATAGCAAAAAATTACATGGCGTTTTATTTGGTATACGCACTTCTCAAGATATAAACTAATATAAAAGCCACCAGATTGTTGTGAACAATTATACCGCATTGATGAAGTAGATGAGGGTCCAACATTATGTTCAGTAAAATATTAAATACAGGCGCACATAATAAATATTCAGTGCTGTCCCGCAATAAATGACATTAGTTGGTATTTAAATTACTAGCAAAGATGATAACGTGACATCATACATAATCAACGAGACACTGTAGTTAACGATATAACATGTCGCAACTTATAAAATAGTTTATAAGGAGATGTACTTATGACAAAGTTCATTGATGGTCTATCGCAGGGCAGACAACCGCAATTATTGTGTTTGTTCAAAGCCACAAATATTTAGAATAGCAAAATATCAAATATATCTATTACGATCTTTGCAGCACATTTTAAATCATCTTGTCACAGTTTTAACTTTAGGCCATTGTTCATACGGGAATAATACTCTCGAAATCACCGAAAATAAGCGCATCGACCACAAAAATGTAACCCATGAAAGCGCTATCAATAGCTGCAAGTAGTTAGCTCATAGTACAAGTATAGCTAAACTTCCAAAAAGATGCTGAATAATACAATGTTTCAAACAAAATAGGTTACAGCAGGATGTAATAAATTAAAAAATATTCTAAATATACCTGGCCGCTGAGTATGATAAAGAAACAATCGCCACGTTCGCCTTCGCGTACAATATGAGTACCTTCGGAGTAGAAATCCTGCAATAAAATACCACCGCTATTGTGAAATATACAGATACAGACTTTATATAAAATATACATATATGGACAGATGCTTCCAATCTGTACGACCACTTGCCCATCTAAAAATATGTTTTGTGCGACACCCTGTTATCAAATTGATGGCAAACCTAGGTTTAAATACCGTTACTTCTTCAAGAAATGCATTTCGCTATGCGTGAGAATTTTGGCCTGCTGTTTGGATTGAGGTGGGCTGGCCGATCTCGATTATAATCGAATCTGGCGGTGTTAATAAGTTGGAGCTTATGATCGGGCCAGGTCAAGTTGGAACTCCGGGTCAGGCCAGGTCAATATGTTGTAGTTCCCTTTTTTAAAATGTCAGGTTACACATGTGTGCATGTGACGTACGTGATGTGTGCTACCACAGCGTACACAGGGTACATATTGAATTAAAAGTCTAAATGAGCGATTAAAGGTATATGAACCAGTAGAAAGGATAAGTAAGAATAATAATCCCTTAATCCTATACATAAGTATTTAGAATACGTTACAACTTAATAGTATACTGCTCCTAAAACTAACATTACTTGTTTTGCTCGCAAGTTTACGTATTGTGGACAATTACATTTTCGCAATGACGTTGCCGGAGACGTAATAGATGGTGCGCACATAACTTTACGTTTCCACTGCTCTAATGATTTCATTCATCGTCATTTTATAACAAGTTCGGCGCGGCATTCTTATATTGCATTCGACTGATGCCTTAATTTGATTGGAACCTTTAATCTAAACATGTCTGTTTTCTCATTGAGTTCCGTAGGCACTGCAGTTTTCCGATTTTGCAATTGATAATTCTTTGCAAATATATAGGTTTATGTGTTCGAACTTAAGAATCACACAAATAATACCTGATCAAGAGAATCGGCAATTTTACTGATGCGTTCTTCAGGCAGTTGTTTGAGCAGCGACACTTTGCGAAGGAAACTCATTAGTTGCTCATGACGTTGAAGCCCCAGTTTCATCGTGATCATTTGGAAAACAGATCGATCGAGAACCCACATTTTCACCGGAGTAAGTGCTAAATATAAAATTGGGTTATCAAAAAATATAAACGCATACCCCGAAATTGGGACATACAAATTACCAAAGCCGCACATCGAATGTTCCGGAACAACTGCAAGATGATTTCAGAAAATCGGCTAAAGTGAGGCCGTTTAAAGGTGCAGCTACAAATAAATTGACATTTATTTAAATTGTCATTGTTTGCGGTGGAATATATTTCACCACTATCTAAACTACTTCAATAGAAACCGTCATTTTCAAACCATTAGAGTGCAAGTTGATTTAGAATGAAGCACGTAGTTTTACATTGACGTGCACGCTCACAAAAAAGAAAGCAGAGTTTAGTATACGCGTCTTATATTTGGCTCCATTTCAGTTTATGCATGAAATTCGAGGTCGATTTAGATTTTCATTATTGGTATATATATAATTACTTTACACAAAATCGACGCGGGATCGGTCCAATTGAGACATTTCTGAGATGACTTTAATTTACATCCTCTTAAACCAGAAAATATAAGATACTAACATGGCTTGGAACTCGAAATCTGAACGACAATATGTTTTAACCTTAATGTAGACAGATCTTGTCGCAGTATGCCATCTTACGTATATTCAAACGCACAATACAAAATTAGCGCTCTTAGCATAGCTGCACGAGTTGCATATATTTCGAATAAGTTAATAAGATTAAGCTTTGCTAATCGATTCAACAGTTTCACGACGTTATTTTAGATTCAAGCTGTGGTAAAAAATACGGATTCCAAATAGCTACAGCACGAAAAATATTTATGTGATGTAGCTAATTATTTTTACCAGGTATCGATGGTCCGTGGGCTTATGTGTGTAAACAATTCAGTGGGCAAATTTGGCGAATATGAAAATTGGTCATCATTAAGTAAAATTTCCTATAATTTGCAAAATTATTTGCTCATACTGCTAAAAGATTCAAATTAGCCGCGGCCTTTCGGTGCACCTTGGGCGCGGGATCTCAGGGGTAACTATGGCTACGGGGTAATCCGTTACCGTTCGACTATCTGTGGACAACTATACAGTATATTTATACATAGATTTGTGCACGCATGGACGGTAGTGAGTAGATATCTGTTGCAACTTGTTAATTTGAAGCTAACATGAATAATCGTTCAAAAATATGAATAACTGCAACAGGTGGAATAAAGTAGTTTCGAAGCGCTCAAGCAAATTAAATTCTCGTAACGAAAAAGGAATTCAGTCGATTTGTGGTCTAACTTTGTGACACAAAATAGAGATTGTCAAGTTTCATAAAGACAACAGTTCGAATCTCATTAGTTATCTTTCAACCATGCAAACGCTGAAGAATTGTTATAACTGAAATGGTTCGACAAGAATTTGAGCCAGAATTCTTAGATGTATAATCATCAAAATTATTTCCCACTGTTTTCCTAACTTTTAAGCAGAGGTTTTTCCGGAAAGATTTCTGTACTTTTACAAAATATGCCTGCTTAATTCAAAAAATGAAATTCCGCCTCATCCCAAACTTGAGAAATAAGTAACACTTTGGACATAACATCTTGTTAATATACCACAAAATAACACAAAATATTTTGAGACAAAAAAGTACAGTAAATTATAGTCTAATATTTAAGACCTTAGTAAAAAATTTTTGAAGCCAGCTGGTCAAGACTTCCATTGATACACGAACTTTCTTCTTACGCCGAATTCTTTTCCGATATATTAGGAAAATATTCCGTATAGCTTTGAAAATATTCCCCAACCCACTTGGAGGAAAAATATGCAAATATTTACCAAATATGCAAGACCAAAGTACTAAATTTTTATGTAAATGGGAAAATTTGTTCCGAATATATTTTCCAAAGGTATGACTACGAAGCAATCGTTCCAATTTTCAAAATATTTGGCACTGTTGTACCAAAAACTTCGTATATAATGTACAGCGCTAGTATAAAATATTTTTCCAAATTAAGTTTGGCATTCAAATCCACGACGTGACTCATCGAATTTCGACTAGCACACATAAGATATAGAAGTATGAAGCAACACACTGAGACAGTGCAAAAACTCGTGAGCCGAAATATCAAACAGTTTTTCTGTATGTCCTAACACGTTAGCATCGTTTAAGACTGCTAGTCAATCGTTTCTGCTACAGCCCAGTTTGTCGTAGGTTCGTTAGGATCTTTATTAATGCGGTGTTCACGTTATAAAGTCCCTAACGTTTCGCACCTATGTACACCACATAGTGTCAGGCACACTATCGATAAGAGGCTGTCTGAGGCTCAACCATGTTTTTTATAACTTGTTTCAAAGGTAGCTAAGCGTATTGTAGCATCTCGACAGTGTCAAGCACGCCGTGTTTTCTTGCAGTTTTAGTGACAGTGTGGGGCATTATTTCATAAACGGTCATACGGCCTAGATACAAATATCGAAATTTAACATAAAAACTACACAGCACAGTTGACTAATAAACCGCATTAGTTACAGACGTTGCCAGTTACAGTTAATTTGCGCTAAATTGGTAGCTAAGGATGTGTACGTAACTGTAAAGAATAAATATAATAGCTAGGGGTATGTCGTACACCCTCAGCAATTGATTTACAGTATGGGTGTCACCATGACTGTCTATAGGGTAGGGTCGTGACTATAGGGTGACAAAAGTTTCAAACAGCGGGGACATTATAACGTGAACGCCGCATAAGACGTACGTATATATTAACACCAACAACGCATGCGCAGACACAATCTACAAAATTTAACATATTTTGCGTTCGAATCCGTTTATCTGTACAGTTTGCTTCGACCGATTTCCAGCAATGCTTATTACTAATTTACCTCGAACACTAGCGGTTCTTGTGCAGTTGTACAGAATTGCTAATTCGCCAAAAATGCGTCCAGGGCCTAAACCACCCAATACTTTACCGTCCTTAGAAACTTCCATATTTCCTTCTAAAACAAATACCATTAAAGTGATTTAAATTTGCGTAATCTAAATATGGTGGAGCTTATATCTAATAAAAACTAAATTAAATAATGACTACGAAGGCATGAGTAGTAACACCTGACAACCAGCAAATTGAAAGCAATTGCCGCTACGTCTTAACAATCATCGTAATCGCACAACATATTAAATGCCAGTGAAGCGTGTTGATTCACTAATTAGAATAACGCCACTAACAGTTTCAAACGGGCACACGCTGTAGTGGTTAGGCCTTCTACGAATTAACAAGGACTGGTGTTCTATTTCTCTTGGACCTCATACTTTAGCTATAGGTGAATATAATGTTATCAATAATCATCTCAAACTAGTGCGCGTATTATATATGTTTCTTGAAGGCAGTATTTAAATACAAGGTACATACAAATAAATAAGATAAATAAGAGGGGCACAAGGAGAAGAACCGTTACATTAAATACAGCCGAATATGACACATGATTTGGCTTGTACAAATTCACTCGTTGTGCAAACATCTTCCTCCACATAAATTCTCCGAACAGCTGTGGAATGATACCGAGTACTTCTTTTAAAAAGGGATCCAGTACCCATCGACTACATGTAATGCATGACCCAGTTCCGTAGTAAGCTGTCATTTTATTACTGCCACTTCACTGTGAGAACGACATCGGAATAAATATTCGTGGAGACCATTGTATCGATGCTCGACGTACCATAAAAAATTTTTCCGGGGGGGGGGGTGCATTGGCCACTGGTGGCGGTGCTTCAAGTTGTGAGTCTGCTGTAGTATAAATTTGTTGAATTGCTAATGTACGGCTGTAGAAGCGTTGAAATTGTATTAAAAAAGTCAAAACTAAAGGTATGAAAACGCAGTTTAGAAAAAAGAAAAAACTAAAAGGTCCTGAGAGAGAATCGGACCTGGGCTACGTCGGAGAGAATGAAATTTTAAACCACTATACCATATGATATTTGAAATTAAGATTATTGCAATTGTTTATATACTGCTAGGTTTAATACTAAACTAAAATGCTGGGTCATCTGTGGGCTCAGCTTGAAAATAACTGTTACAATCGTGTTCAGCGACCAAAAAATACCCTATTTGCGAAATATTACCTATTCCTTGGCGGGAGGGGCTAGATAGCGTACCTCCACCTGGCAAAATTACTGCATGTTGGACAAAATTACTAGCGGGTAAAAAATTACCCACAGGTAGGGCAAAATTACCCACAGAAAGAAATATTTATCTGCAAGTAGGGCACTATTACTCGCATGCACACATTCTTACCTGTAGGTTGGGTAAAATTACCTGCATTTAAAAAACTTATGACTGCTGCTCTACAAATCCAATTTTGTAATTTCTGTTAATAAAATATCAAACACTGTTACTCCCAATTTTTTTAAATTTTGGGGCGTCATATTTAAAATAGCGGGATCACAGCCATTGAGTTAACTGTGTCACTTTAATTACTTTTACTTCCTGGAATAGGACCAGCTGTATTAGGTTTTACTAAATTTATGTTTTAACCTTACGTATACCGGAATGTTTATGTGCATAAATTTGACAGACTTACCTGCACCAACGTATAAATGAGCACCGGCTTCACCTTCGGAAATTACCCAGCAATTGGCAGGGACTTTCTTTTCGTACATACATTCGACCATTTCGATTACCTGATCCTTGTCCAGGTGCTGCAGGAAATCATTTTTCAAAATTGCGTCATGGATTAACTTCTTAGCACTGAAATAATTATTAAATGTATGTGTGATAGGTGTCTGAAATTATGTTAAATATTGATGGTAATATACAGATATCAAAGCGTATTTGTGTCAAGATATCAAGTGTATTTTATAAGTAAAGTTATTCATTACACAATAAAATTATAAAGAATAATATAGTCTATACTTGTGTGAGTCTTTTAATATGCTATTAATTGCTTAATTTAAAATTATACTAAAGTTCCAGTATGACCAAATTTTTTTATGATGATTGTAATGGTCCGGACAACCTATATATGAAAATTTTAGTAAGCGTGCAGTAGCTCATGCCTAACTAACCAAAAGTTGTGGCGGGGATTTGTGGATACTACCAATATTTCAGGATGGATAATGTTGAAACTTATGATAGCACTGATCTAAAATTCAGCAATGGCTCAGCAGTGGAATAAATTCTGAAACGTTAACGTTGTTGTATGTGGAAAAGGCAAGCCAGATCTCATTTCTAAAATCATTTGAAACCTATAGAATTTATTTGTGGAGATAGGATTGGGCGCTAGATTAGGCTCAGTATTTGTGATGATGATAAGATGGCCAGTTAAAAATATAAATTGAACCACCAAGCGTTCAATTTACATAATAATTTCCACAGCCAAGGTTACGTAAGCAATTTAATCGGTTTATCACGGGAACGGCTATATTTTGCTACATATCTTAATCAATAAGTCCGTTTACACGGGAAAACCTATTTATTCATAACGAAGAAGCAAGCGCGAATCTGATGCATATTATCATTAGCAATGACCAGATATTTGGCTGTCAAAATAATAGCTTGTTAATCTATTAGTAGGGACTATTATGCAACTGCAAAACAGCCATATTGTAAAATGAAAACGAAGCATTAGTAGCGGGTGTCCTACTAGCTAAACCTAACACCGTGCACTTGCCATTATAATTCTTACTTTCAAAATTTTACCACGCTGGTGTCAAACCTTTAAAAGGCTGACAAAATTAAAAACAAATACCTACCAGTTTCAGCATGGCGTTCTTTACGATCAGTGATTGACTTACATCGATTGTGCGCATGTTAACAATGAAACACATAGTACGAGCCCGAACGAGTAAACCGCATAATAATTCTAATTCTTACAAATTGCTGAACGATCGACAGACCATGATACCACTGTTTTGCTACATATGTGATAGGTGGCGTAAAACATAATCTCGCACTTATAGTGGACCAATACTGTTCACATAAAATATAGCATAATGTTTTCTACCTTGCAAGCGTTATTAGATCTTAGTGAGTATCAGTTGATTCGAAAATATTTCTGCACACTTTTGACACTGAGAGAACTTGGGCAAAATATTTCAACCTTAGCAATAATGTCATGGTTAAAACGAAAATTCAGCTCTTAGACATTTCAGCGGTTTTTACTTTGCAGGTTTGTCGTAATGCACCAACTCCTTCTTTTCGGCGCTGTACACGTCCGATTCAGCCGAGACGCCTTGCTTTTTCGGACGATTAGCAGCACCGGTATTTTTTGCAGCAACAACATTCGATTGGCCGTTCATTTGAGCCTCTTGTTGGATTTGAGCCATCATTTCGGCCGACGATCGCGATGTTTTTGATTCATCACGATTCGAATTCATAGACAAAACTGACCGCAATTTGTCGCACTCAGCCTGGAAACAGGTGCTTTGTAAATTAATGACACAACACAGTTGGAAGTTATAACTGGTTGGTGGTATCTTTTAAACCATCAGCCTCAACCCAAGCTTTCGTCAAGCCAAAGTCGCAGATTTATAATATAGGTCTATAATATAAATGTCTATAATAGGGTAACTGGCTGTACTAAGGACACTTGTGTTGCTCTGTTACAATAAGCAAGACATGTCGGTTATGTTTTGTTCGTTCAATTCGAATAAGACCACAGAGTAATTTTAAAGCTTATAACGCGCTTATGAAAAATCGTAGTCAAAATCATTGCAGCGTCCACCAGTATTCATTATAATTTATTGAATCGCGGTGGCTTAAAAACGGCTAACACAAAATTTGGTATCACTGAAAGTAAAAAAAATAATGGAGTAAAATCATTGTATTCGGCTCAAGGGTCTATGCTGTGAGTTGCGTACTTCCGCTATTTCAAATCCTAAAGAGAGATAATCCATCTTGTAACACATTTTCGGTCTGTGACAATCGATGTGATACATAAGTGTCTGACGATTAGAAATTTATGATTATGTGTACCTTCAACTATCACATAATGATGCCTATATATAATTGCACCTGCAAAAACGAATTGAAGCCAGATCTGTGCTCACATATTTACGCTGACGAAAAATTGTTGTCCTAATGCAACGCTCATCATGTTCCAGTTAACGCTAAGAGTTATGCTGACGCTATGTGCTAAACATTGAACAGACAAGCACCATTACGACACAAATGAGCTGCCAGTTATAAAAATTCAATAACTATACTTTACAACAAGTGCGGCTCAAACCAGCCGATCCGCGCTCATTCCTCCCGTGGCCATTTCTGATTGAAATAAAGTTATGCCTTAAGAATCTCGTTGCACCTTATGATTAATTCCATGGAATTTGTGTTACTTTCCGTAAAGACCATTTCAATTGGCACATTAAATAAACCTAAAACATTAAACTTATTTTTTGTCATGTGATAATCTACGATAAATCTAACC
>JASANE010000296.1:0-47543 GCA_030248225.1 Trileptium ribeirensis | reverse complement strand
ATTGCATAATATAGTGAGAAAGTATTTAAGAACAGCTGTAAGGTGGTATGAAATGGGTAATTTTCGTTTCGCAAATTCGTTAATGAAATCCACAAATTGTTGAAAACATAATTTTGTGAATTTTATATTGTGCGTTTTGTTCGTGTTACAGGAAGCCATCGCTCGACACATGGGGTGCAATAACTCAGCGATAAAAACAATTTTAAACATGTTGTTCAACATTTGAAACAAAGAATTTTTAAACATGTTCGTGACCGCGAACGTATAAAAATATAATTTGTTCGCGAACACAAAGGTATATTCTTAAGCAAATGCTGTTCTTAAAACGTAGTTCTTAAATTTCCTCTAACAAACGTACTTCTTAAATCAACTTATTTCTGTATAGATTATTTTGTCGTAGAGAATTACACAAACGACATCAGTATGAGCATATGTGATGAAAATCACCAAGCATCAAATGTTTGCGAACATTTGCTTTTTAAAATTTAAGTTGCCTTGGAAATACCGCTTTATTAATCACCTTCGCCTTGTTTGAATCTACAGTTTTTAGTGAATATTTAATTGGTGAAATTGTTCGCGAACAAGTTCTTTTTATATCGTATTCGAGCATGATTCCAAGTTAATAGTTTAATGATTGTACAAAGTTGTTGAAAATTTAAAATATGAAGATTGATTGTTCGTCAATACTTGAAAATTTACAGAAAATTTAACTGGTTTTGTGAACAAAAATTTGTTCAACTCATTTGAGATGGCAATGTTCGCGAATGATGAAAACTAAAAATTTTAACCACATTCGTGTTGGCGTACAAAAGCGAATCCTGAATTAATCAATGTTCTAATTAGCAGTGAACCGTTTTATATTAACATGAAATAGCCAAAATTCGGTTCCGAGGCAGTTAGTAATTTCTGGCAGTTGGATTCGGCATTGTCCAGTTTTGGTTAACGAAAAACCGTGCCAAATCCTCTGTTTGTTCCGTAACAAGGGTTTTCTATTCCACATCGGTTCTGACAAAGTAGGATGGCCAACAAATAGGATGGTCACACATAAGTCTACCTGGAGAGCGGTTGAGACTAACTCTCCATGTAGCGGGGCTTGAGACTAAATCTACCTGGATTAAGTGTTAACACTGACTCTACCAGGAGCATAGTGATTTTAAGTTTAGTCACGTATAATCATTGTTCCCAAAATGTTATAATATTTCATATGATGTTGTATGATTCTGCATTTTAGTAGTACTAACGAATCAAGATCTGATATGAACTATATTATCTTTTAATAAGGAATTACTCTTCGATTCTGCTTACTTTACTGCACACCATACAGATAGGTGTGTGATTTAACCACGCTGCTAACATTTTATTGACAACAGTAATTGATAAAAGAGTGCGGTAGGTAAAACTATACGCAAGTTAAAAGTAGTTAAAGTGTAAAATTGATATGATTTAATCCATAAGCGTCCAGCATCCGACGACACAGGGCTAGGTGGTTACGGCTCAGGAAGTGGATGATGCACGACAAGTGAAAAGGCGCCCGGCGGAGAGGAAGTGCGCCAGAGCCGTAGTCGAAATCTTTAAAATGCCATAAATTTCCTTTAATAGAATTGGCTAAAATTTCTATAACATTGTTAGAATTTGCCAAAATTGCCTCACCTGCTTAAAGTGAGGGGGAAATTCGAGGAGGGTGGTAAATAATAACTAAAGATGACTTAATGGACCTATAATTGCCCAGTGGTATCCTTTCCACACCTTATGAATAACTGTTATTTAGTCTTATTTATGCTTTTTCGGTGGTGCAAATACATAATGTTAAACGTATACTGTCTCATAATGTTAAACTCTGCATAAAATATGAAGTCATATCTTCCAGATGTAATCAATCTGTTTTGCCATGCAAAAAATACAAGTTCAAGGACCCGAGTTACGGGGAGGTAGTTAGATATCGGATTGCGGTGGGCGTTGGCCTCCTACTGGGGGCACAGACAGTCTGCGGAGGTAAGTCAAAAGCAACGCTATTGATGCTGGGAGGAGCAGACATGGCACCTTAGGCACCAGGAAGGTCACATCGTCTGTTAAGGTGGACGGCGCTTGCCGCCAAGAGAGACGGTTTCTGGTGCCCTAGAGAGAACCGCATACATTGTATGAGTTGGTACGTTCTGTGATGGTAATACTATTTTTATAAATGCCATATACAAATGCGATATGAAATTTTATTAGTGTAAGACAAATCTACGCATGCGCATTGCTATCTGGTTTTCCAGCATTAGGTATTTTAAATGTTACCTACAAATTTTTTCTCCGACTTACCGGAAGATTAAATATCTCTTAAGAATTACGGTTAACGCAAATGCAATATTAGGAAGGTACAAGTACGCAGCATATAAACAACACATAATTCACAAGAAGTCCAAGTTCCTATTTGAAGCACCAAGATGTTTGGTTGGACACAATGTTTCTCTCAGTAAGAACACTAACGAATGTTTATCAATTATACACGCTAAAGCTTTTGCTCACCAAAATGCGTCACAGGCACTTGTAGCAATTAGGTTGCCGCTTATTCAAAATTTAACAGTTTGCATTGTCAAAATACAAAAATCAAAACGAGAAAGTAACAACAAAGACAGCAGCTAACTACAAAAGTTTAATTTCTAGAATATATGTGCGAACTTGAGCAAATAGGTAACAACAAACTAACGAACTTATGCCCGAGCTATGCAAAACCTAACTTTTATTTAATATTTCATCAATCTAAAGGTAACTGTATTGGGCAGTAGATATCTGCAGATTACAACTGTTTGCCAAAATGTTTTAAAACATCGGAAACCTGCACAAACAGTTAATTATAATATTAAAGCGGATCTAAACAGACCCAGCAATCGTAAAGAGTAGGCGGAGGTTTCATTGGCCAGGTCTGGCGCTGTTATTATTTTGATTTTCATTTTGATTATAAATTTGGATTAGGGGTGCGACCATTAGGAGTAATCTTGTCCCCTATAACCCATGTAGCGCCTACGATATATAGCCGTTTACGTGTTTATGGAAATCCAAATACGCGTTATTCGTTATTCCACACAGAAAAAAAAATTTGAGTCAAATGTTGGCAATTGAGTCAGCCTTTTTTTAACCTAAAACTTGAATTCCATATTAACTCCAAACTTGACGCACTTCATTATCGTTTTATTAGTTTTTCTAAAAGCTTGATAGCATTAATAGTAGATTTAATAATATCCGTGACTGATAAGTAGTAAATAATGTTCGATGTAAACTTAACGTAATCGATATGGTTCTAAACAGCTTTTTTCAGTATTATTTATGGTACTATTAATGATTTAAAATAGACAAACTCCGCCGTCTTAGCAGATGTAATTACATCAGTATTTAAAAAAGGATATTTTCCTATATATTTGGGATATTTTTCTACCTAATAAGAAAATATTATTTATTATAATGAAGAAAAATTTTTGTTATATGTAGAAAATTATTCCTTGCTAAAATTTGTTATAAAATTATTTCTATTACTACCATAAGAAATTTTTTTCATACGTAGGGTTAAATCATAAAGTAAAATTTGCCTGAATATATAGTAAAGAAAATTTGTACTGAATATTCCGTGCTATAATTTCTTTGTTAAAATATTTCCCATAAATTTTCTTATTATTGGTGAAGTAACAATTGTCTAAATATAAAGGTATTACCTTAGGTATAAAGGTATAAGGTTTTTAATTTCAACAATTTCTTTATCCTAACAATAATGATCCTTCACGTATAATAGTAAAGGTTTATACAAAATATTTCATTTAACAATATTCGGTACTGAAGATTTAAAGTATACGGATGGCTTGAAATATATATTGAATGCTAAGAAATGGCTGAACTTATTATTGCGGCCATAAACAGTAAACGTAAAAAGCGTGCAAGGATGACTAGCAACTGCTAATAAACTTAAAGACTCAATTTTATCAGCTATAAATCATGTCGCGAATGAGCTAGTGTGTTCATGCACCACAAAGATTAAATCTCAATCTTATTCTCAGAAATATAGATTAAATGCTATAGCTACGTCATCAAATTCTAAATTATTTACGTTTTATCCCTAAATGTGTTGTTCTGTGTTTATTTACTGGAAGTTATCTCTGCTTTAAAGCACGGATCCAGCATGTCCATAGGTTGTTTTTCATTTGCAAAACTTAATTCCGGATTTTTTATGCCTCGACTTAAGTCTTGGCTTACGACACTTCATAATCTAGATATCACAGTCACTACAACTGAAATGCAAACTAATACACATTAACTATGCATACGGAAAGATTGAAAAATGCGGTATTCCTTTCCCTATATTTCTCGGAGAACGAAACTTAGTTGTTGATTTAATACAGCCCAAAACTTATTTTGCTTTATGCTTGAGGAAATACAACATTTAACTTATCACGCGCTCTTGCATTCGCTCATCAACCTACAACGCTTATTTACACACTTGAATATGGAAATTGAACGTCGCAGATACGTTACTTTGACTAGACGCTATGGCTTATGAGAAGTATCAAAGTTAGTACTTGTTAGCTGGGTAACGAAATACTACTTGATGCCCTTTTGTAGTGAAATCATGCTTTAGCATGCAAGAAGATATCAAACTTTTGTTTTTTTGTTTCGAATGACAGTGTCGGCTTTCTTCTTTATTATCTGAAAGACTAATTACAATGAGAATAATACGTTATTCTTAATACGCTATGAAAATATGAACCAAATAAAGATTAACGAGAATATAAGGCTTTAAATCAAATATACTAATTTTGACTTTATTATGGTCTGTAAAATTTGAGCTGTTTAAAGCGCGCGCGTCTGGTGGTATCTAGGTTAACTGTAATAATTAGTCACATCACAGTGCAATAATTTTGCCACATATAGTAATTTGCTCAGTAGATAGGTTCTAACAAAAGTATGTTTAACATGAAAAAATAACTTTTCATGAGCATGACTTATCGCGTGAGGGAAGAGGCGCCATCGAAGCAGTTATTTATCCTGCATCGATTTTGAGCTACTAAAATAGTACATCATTTTATCGAATTTTTGGAAGAAGCTCAATTCGCGTTTAGCTTGAGGAAGCAATTTATAGCTCGTTAAGTATGCATGCCTAGTACGGACCTAATGCCCAAAATTTCAGAACTATAAATTTATAAATGTGTTTGGATGCCACCTTTTTTAAAGTGACACAAATTAGTTACCGCAATTAACTTTTCCACAAATTCACATATTAATATGATACTCTTCTGTTTAACCAAACACTGTTTCCAGTGGGTGCTGTTATAAGTGTGTTGGACGAATGTCCATAGTACATAACGGTAATCAGCTAAATTATAATGTGGAATGGTTGAATAAAAGAATGATAGTAATCAATGAAAACGTACTCTAACAACTTAGTGTACACTCGGTTGTATTTATTAAACGATAAACTAAATTTAGGTTATTTTTAACTTTTTAATCTAATTTGATAGTTTCGAATAGCAGAAAATGTCGACAGCGGTGGGATTGAAACCCAAAACCTTGGGCTGCAAATGCCTTTGCTCCAACCGCTGAAATTTTAATAACTAGGTGCATTTGTTTAGGTAAAAGTTTATGTCTAAAAACAGCGTGATGGAACCAGGAGCCGATAGGAAATTTCACGTTTCTCCAAGAAAATGTGTAATGGCTGGGAATTTACTGCTCAGAACATGGATAAAGTATAATCTATTTGTCAAGGAACATGGGCAGCTGCGCGTCAAATTGTCCATATACTTGGGTGGGGTATACAAATTGTCCGTCTACGAACGTGGACATGGTTGTATTGACAACAGCAATATCGGCCATCTTCCTGGTGGTGGTGGGTCGAATTCCACCTTAACAACGTATTGCTACCATTAAAAATAAAATATGAAGAATGTCATATTCTTCGGTAGAGTGGAATATCATTGGCTCTTCTTAATAGAAATTTAGTTTCTGTTTTACAATACTATAGGGTGTCCCATCAATGCCCCAGCATTAAAGTGAATTTATGCACGCACTTAAAATATTATTTAGGTGTATTATTATATATGATTAAAATATTAATAGTTATTTCGA
The DNA here is from genome assembly GCA_030248225.1 of Trileptium ribeirensis. Classification (NCBI taxonomy): domain Eukaryota; kingdom Metazoa; phylum Nematoda; class Enoplea; order Enoplida; family Thoracostomopsidae; genus Trileptium; species Trileptium ribeirensis. The sequence continues at coordinate 41,450 of JASANE010000296.1, read as the reverse complement.
TAAATAACACTTAGTCTAAATGCTAAGCTGGACATTTCAACATCAATGCATTCTTGCAGTCAAAAATGCTGACGTCGGGAAACTTGTCGAACCGTGACACGCTTCAGAAGGGAGAGCTCCTCCGATATAGCCTTTTTCAAGCACTACAGGGTTTTGAGGATTGCGTTTGCATGCGTTCTCTCTCAATACTCGTCACATAAAAAGTCAGAAGAGTTTAGATCAGAAGAACGAGCAGACCATTCGACAGGGCCTCGGCGCCTTACCAATGCAAAGTTTCCTCCAACCAACGGCGCAGAGCCATCGCAAAATGAGGATGCGCGCCATGCTGCATAAAACTGACGCATGTCAAAATCTGACATCTGTTGAATATTGGGATAATATATATTTCGCAGCATCATTAGATAGTTGTTGGCATTAAGAGTATTGTCGAAAAATAACGGCTCAAAAAATCCACCAAACTACATGCCGAACCATACTGTCAGATCAGTAGCATTCATGTGGTGTTCGATAGTGTTATGTGGATTTTCTGCAAGCCAATAAACACAATAATGCCGGTTAAAGTTGCCGTTCAGTGTAAAATAATGTTCTTTAGACCAAATCGCTTCGTAAGCTAAGTCCAAATCATCGTCGAGATGATGTAGCGATTTTTCTCAAAATTCAACCCTGCGACCATAATCATCCTCATTTGCGCATTGACGTCGTTCTGGACGATCTAAAAGATTTTAAAACCCAACTTTTAACAGTTCTGAAAACAAACGATATGCTGATGCCGCTTTCAACAGCACTGACTTTGGCGGACTACTGTCAAAATGATAGGAAACATCAGGCATCGCAGCATTATCAAATGCTGCTGGTGGTATGCCTATTCGTTGCAAGTCAGATACGGAACCTACTACATCAAACTTTTTAATAATTGAAGCAATAGTTTAATAGCTTTAGGATATGGACCTATGAAGACCAACACAAGAGCCATTGTCGTGCAATTTCACGGCTATTTTGGTTAACTGAATACAGTCATCGATCATCGAATTTAAGTCGAGCATCAGACATCTTGTTAGATATTTATAATATGTTTGGTTTATAAACTACTGAAAGTGATAGGGTTGTAGGTATATTGTGTAAGTCTCAAGAACAGTTGTAGTTGGGTGTAGTGGCGGCGTTACTTATGAGACATCCTATATAAGGTTTATAATTATATATAGAACAGTGCTGGATCTTTAAATGCTTTGCACAACTTTCGTGTTTTCGTGACCTGAAACCCTGATCTACTAAATACCAATTTGCATATAAGTCATGAAAAATGTTTGTATGCAAAAAGTTTATTCAATTTAGCGTCGTGATACACTTCACTGTATATGATAGCATTTTAACTGTGTCTTGGGTCAATGTACTGTTTATAGGCGGGAATTTAATTCATTCTATGCTACTCCCGTTATACTGAGTCCAAGCTTTAGCGTTATTAAAAGGTACCTATTTTATATAAGACTTAGACTAAGCTTAAAGTCTAAGTTGAGGGGCTGCCACCCATGAAACCCATCAAACTCTTCTTTTTCTAACGATATAACGTCCGGCCACTAAAGGCGTCATGAGCAGTTTCCATAGTACAGTTCGAATGTTACTAATGTATTTAGGTAAAATCATTAACTGTAATGCTCTCTATATGTGGAGTCGCTACTCAAAAATCGTCACAAACAACACAAAATCTAATTAGTCATGTAAACAAATATTTGTAGAAAGTAATTTTTTAAATAATTATATCTTAAATGGAAACTTTTGCAGGAAAGATTTCGTAGAAGATATCTATTTAAGGTAGACAAAACTTCAGAAGCTGAAGGCGAACTATTCCCAGTCCACCCCTCTTTCGCGATAGACGAGGAAAACTTAGTTGATTTATATATAATAAAATAAGTGGATATAACAACTCTCTTCCACTTTTTACCGTTTCGACCCATTATTAAAGAGCTTGCGACGCCCTTGAATAATGATCTGAGGATAAACTGCTATTAAAACTCCCGTGAATGTTACAGTTAGCTGTTTCATGTGGCAGTAACTCAGTCCTGGTATTAAAATGCTTTAACAAGTACGAATTGTTTGAATAAAAAAGTTATGCCAACCCATAAATATTTTTGGTGTGGCATTGTTTGCCTGAAACAGTTGGGATAAAACGAACACAAAAGTTGTATATCAGAACAGTATTTCTCTATAATTTCAAAACACAAAATATATATATGAAGATTTGATATTCCGATAAATCGTTAATTTGAATTTAAAATTTAAACTGGTGCACCGAGCTCGCAAATTAGTTTTTGTTAAAAACAGTCGGCAAACTTGCCAACAATAATATACGTTGATATGAGATTTGGAAAGTGCAGATTCCTGGCAAAAGACTCGTTCGGCTTTTAAACCTATCAAAGCCCGCTGGTTTTCCGGGGGCAACAAACATTGGGATGTGTTCTGCGATACGCTGTCTTGGTAGATTGTCCTTGCATCGTTGTTCGCTCGCTTTGCAAGGTTCTTTAAAGAATCATGCAACATGCTCTAGATTGAGCTCAGTGGTTCGTGTGCACCCGTTACACCCGTGTAATCCAAGTTTTATTTCTGGTGCCGACTCCAGTTTATCAAACATTCATTGTCGGTGTTTGGACCACTACACCCAAGTGGGCACAATCATGGGCCCTTGACATTTTGTTTGAATTCTTAATCACTTCGAACAAATGAATGTGTGAATTTTTGGTGAAACTACTTGTATTTTTGTTGTCGCTAAAGGACCGTTGCAATCTTGAACCGTGTCTGAAACTAAACGTATATTCTCTCAAACAAAACATTCATAATATGACTGTATAATTGTATTTGACTATAATGCAGTATTGTACAACTTCGGCGAATTTTCACGTACATATTGCGGAGTAAGTCGGAAATATATATCAAACAATGAGACCATTTAAGTATATATTGTGCGCATTTTTAGTTATTGTTATCAGCTTCTTCCTGCTTGATATCGCCAGTAAGTTTTGTTAAGCTGGGTTATAAATGAAGGCTAAGTGAATATGAGCATTATTTGAGCATATACAATATCTGAACATCTTGTCACGGTAAACGCGTAATCTTGATATTTTACCGCGAGTTCGATTGATGCAAGCCTCCGCAATTGTTGCTCCAATCATCACTTGGTTCACATCGTAGACCATTTAAGTATATATTGTGCGCATTTTTAGCTATTGTTATCAGCTTCTTCTTGCTTGATATCGCCAGTAAGTTTTGTTAAGCTGAGTTATAAATGAAGGCTAAGTGAATATGAGCATTATTTGAGCATATACAATACCTGAACACCTTGTCACGGTAAGCGCGTAATCTTGATATTTTACCGCGAGTTCGATTGATGCAAGCCTCCGCAATTGTTGCTCCAATCATCACTTGGTTCACATCGTACAATCACGGTTCGTTTGATCTTCGTCGATTTTAGATGAGGACAGTCTAAAATTTTTAGAAAATAAAGAAAATGTATAAATTTTACATAATGCGCGGATTCACTTGAGGTACATACACCACCGTTTTTAATCATGTGCCGAATCGTGCTAAAGTACGCCGTCTGAATTTTGTCGTCGCAAAATTCGGATTTTTAACAAACGCGAAAATGGAATCAGTGATGTACGAACGCAGGCTGCGTATGCGTACATTTGCCAATTTCGGGCATTTGTTCGCATTCATCAAGTGATATGCTGAACCGCACAGTTGTTCACGATCTATGAATATATAACTGTGTGGTATAAAAAGCGATTGAAAACATGTTTTGAAGCTAAAGTGGGCAGTACATTGCGATATGAAATTTGTAGAATACTAGCAGCGAAGAGTAACTACATGAATATATTTTCCAATGTTCGTGTAATGCGTTCATCGAAAATATATAGCAATTTCCTGTGAGATTATTTGAATTGCCGGCAAAATATATAGCAATTGCATTGAATTGGGGCATCAACAATCGCATTCATTGCAACCTTGCGATGAAACGCTGTATCAAAACATTTAGATACTTCTTAGAAGTTTTTCATGTGAATAATTGCTTTCAGTGTATTTTTAAACACACTTGATTATGATGCAACCACTGTTAACAGAGAGATGGCAAAAATGAGGTATAAAGTTCATGATGAAATGAATTAATTTTGTTCCAAATCAAATAATAGTATAATCCTAGGTGACCGAATATGAACAGAGCTATTCTATATATTCAACTGTTATATAAAACCATTTAGTTAGATCGATACAGTTACAGTTACTGTTTATTTCGGTAACTAATAATCTATTTGACAAGTTTTACTTAATTATCATCTTAAAACGAAGTTTCATCGAAAGATGTGCAACAAAACACAGTCATGGCGATATCAGTGCCTTCAGAATAAAGAAAGCTATTTTTGTTTCCAACTGCAATTTCTGTCCAAATCTTTATGTAACATTCACTTAATGATCGATTTTGGCAACGGGTGGCATAACAGCGGGACATTATGTGTTCGAATATTTAGCAGTGATACAATAGTACTTATTACCACAAAGTTATATCTTTCCCTACAAGTTGCATATATGGTAGGAATGCCAGACAAAAGTAACTTACCGCTGGCTTTACCCAGGAGGTAATAGCAACCCATAATAAAAATTTCGTCTCTCGCTTAATTGACCCTCTTCCGCATTGTATAACACCTTTGATACAGCTATAGTGTATGACGCCAGTTGGTTGATACATGGGGTGTGAAGCCATAAGCTTGCCAAGTTTGTCGCGGGGAGTGCATTTGCACGTGCGTTGTTATTTCTTAAGTAAACAAGCAACGACTCATAGATAGCGTAGTAGCTAACGTACGAGGCTCGCAGCCAAAACAATTTAGATTCAGTCCGCTGTTGCGGCAAAAGTTTGCTCAACATTGCAAGATATGCACATTAATTCATGCGGTAAAGGGTTAATGATCTGCGTGAAGCCTTCAGAAGTTTGCAACGTTTCTTGGATATATATAATTTTTTTGGTTTTTTAATGTGTATAGCATGACACCATTCTCGTATTCGAAATGAAAACTGCTGCAACAAGAGCAAAGGTTTATTACTAAATAAAAAGTATGATCGCATAAGTGTGATATCGTGCTCCTAGCTTAGATGCAAAGTTTTAGTGTAACAGCCGTCATAGTTCAGGAGCGCATGTGCGGATATAAGTTATTTCTTTATTACGCGTCATTCACATTAAGATGCGTGCACTCACTGCACACGGTTACGCGAGAACCGCAGTGCTCGTTACAATGCAGTTGTCATTACATTGTAACGACAATGTTGTCAGTCTTCGTGCAACAGCTGACATTTCTGCACGATGCTCGTAGCGACTGTATTAATTGATGTTACATTGCTTGTAACAACATTGTTTAAAGATGTACGCGCAGTGTAGCGACATCGATGATTGCCACACGATGTTGTAGCGAGGAATAATATCCTTGCACTGCAGCTGTAACAGAAGCCGTAGTAGCTGCACACTGATGTAACAACAATTGAGAACAACGCACGTCGCGTTTGTTATATAAAACGGAATTGTTGAACGCCGGTGGGGTAACAAGTGGGAGAATTTTTGCACTGTTGGTACTGAAATCAAAGTAGTTGGACGGCGAGTGCTAACAACATGAACGCTGCGTGATGACAGCGAGTGTACAGCATAATATATACCGACCGTATGAAGTAAAACATAAGTTGTTATAACGCTGATGTCCGTGCGTGCATTCAAGTATTGTTGCGCCAAAAGAATTTCCTGATAATTTTGACATAGCTGTGTAAATTACGTTGGGCATGATTTTTGCTTAATATATTTAAGCCCAGAATAGTTTATTCCGCTGGAGAGAAACCGAGCTATCGAATGCAATTCTTTCATTGTACGCCAATTTTTTCATAGTATTGTGTGAAAATATAACAATCCTTAATATAAAGGCAGTCCAAGCAAACCAAACAACCCAAGCTCCAAAAAATGTCAGCTCTAGAGCATCAGCTCATATGATCAGAACGCGAACTCTATTTTCAGGGGTTATCATGTATATTTGATGGTCGATATGATATACATCGTTATACCTTAGCAACTTTTCGATGTGAAATCTTGATTCCCCCACTTTTTATCAAGTCTAACCTTCCGTATTCCTGCCCCACTTCTCGAAATAGATCTGCGTTCGTGATGATATGACACATGCTCAGAGGGGCGTCGATATTATACATGTGAGACTCGAACACCAACCCACCGCTGGCGCTATGCAAAGGAACAATTCATTTCCTGAAACAAAAAACGAAAAAACTGCAACGGCCAACAGGACTGGGACACCTAACTTCTGATTTGGCATGACGATGCTTGAGACAATTAGGCGACGCTTGCATGAATGTGTCGTACTACAGTGTGGATCGCTGTAACTTTGGTGCGTGTTTTCCAAAGAGTTTACAAATGCTGCAGATATCTAATGTTTTATAAATTACAACGAATGAACGTAACAAATTGCCACGAAGATGCACCAACGTAAAACGCAGAAAGTTAGCAACCAGAATTTCGCAAATCAACATTGCAATACTGTTGGACTCCTGGAAGCATAATTAGATCACAGTTAAGACACTATTTCATGCATCTTTATTTTACTCTTTTTGATATTAAACTAAATTCTGGTTTTTCGTATATATCATAGGTGTTGCAGGTCCGTCGGTAGACGGCCCGCGGGGGCAGGAAGTCTTCGGCGATTTCTTAAGTTTTCAAGAACTCAAGTTTTCAAATTTCGCTAAAGTTTCCGTAAATATTTCCAATTTTTGCACAATTTTTCCTTTTTTGCCCTATATTTTGCCAATTTTATCCCAACTTTTGACAGTTTTTGTTAAAATTTTGGCAGCGGGAAAGTGTGAGGGTTCAGAGTCTTCAGAATAAGGGGTAAATTTGGCTTGTTGGTGAACGGGGTAAGTTTGGTTTGATGGGGTGCGACACTTATCTGCGGATTTTTTATTCGTCCCATGCCAATCCACTATAAACGCACTTCACTGCAAATGATCCTTACGTATGATTGCGTTTGTCATGCGAATGAGCCATGTTGTCATGAGTTATGTTGCCAGCATAAACGTGACCTTGAATAAGATATATAAATAGCAAAGAATGCGGTGTAGTCTGCCCGACAAAACACATTATAGAATGCTTGAAATGAAGCCGTTGTTTCGTGTCATCATACGTGTGCACTCGTTGATATTTACATTACTAAAGATATGTGAACTGTAGCCTATAAGCGAAGTTTGCTACTTATAGCGCGATTTATCGAAAGTTTCGTTTCAGTATACATAAGCTTTGGTTGAACTTTACGTATTATTTAAGATGTTTGAACTTTCAGGCTATAAGTGCTGCTATATATAACATGTTGAAAGTTCCGTTTCATCACACCTAGACACTCGTTCAAATTTATCTATTAGTGAAAACATTTCAGCTCTCCGGTTATAAGTGTAGTTTTCTACACGTAACCCGATTTATCAAATATTCCTTTTCACCATGGATAGGCACTCGTTGCAATTTATATATCATTGAAGATATTTTAACTCTCTAGCCCGACGTGCAACTTGCTTACACGTAACACAGGTATTCGAAAACTCGATAATTTGAATTTGTTACTTAATTCTTAAGCTTCTTTCGCGATAATTCGTTGATCTGGTAATAATGCGCAAGCTAAATACGTAATCGATTGATGAATACAAAACTTTTGGGTTTACATGTGTTACCTATTGTTAGATAGTAGTGCTTAATCCCCCTTTTGTTAAAATTTCTGTCTCAATTTTCGATTTTGTGAATAGGCTCAATTGGTACTGCAGGGGTGTTCTCGAAATAATACTTTATGACAGCAAACACTGTGCTCAAAGTCTACTAGCAATCGTAACCGAACAACCGTTTATATTTTCGCAGTATACTTTGGTAGCTAGGTAAAGGTTTGATTCGCTTGGTTATTACACAAATTCGTACCGTAGTTAATAGAATTTTGTCGAGAATATTTTCCAAAATGCTTGAAAACACTTCCATTCGTCAAATATTCCAAAGCATTTTGTACTGCAGAATAGAAGTTAGGTGATGCCCGGTCCAGCCCCGCCCGCGAAAATTTTCATTCCGTTTTTGGATCAAGGCAAAAAAACGAATGTTTAGTACATAAGTTGACATCAGTGGGTTCATTTTACCAATTTTTGTCGCGCCCATTTCATGGCTATTTTTAAATCTGGATAGCCTGCATTGATTACCTATATTGAAACAGCCAACATCCAATCACAAACTAGACGGCCTAGGCCGAAATTTTGCAAGCTCCGGTCCATGCCGACCTCAGTTTCCAATGCGTGAGCCCGTAAATTTGCATCGCCGGGCCGGCCGACCTCGGTTTCTAACGGACCAGAAGGACCGTTAAATTTCAGCCCACTCACACCTCTACTGCAGAACCAAATATTAAGTATAATTCTCTAATGTTTTATGATAACATCTGTTTAGAGATAAGTCAAACTTCCTTCTAAAATAAACTTCAGTAGACTTGGTACACAGATGAATAAAACTTATACTTTTCACTCATATTGCTTTCTATCGTATTATTGTCAGCAGCGTTCAACAATTCCGTTTTATGTAACAAACGCGACGTGCGTTGTTCTCAATTGTTTTTACATCATTGTGCAGCTACTACGGCTTCTGTTATAGCTGCAGTGCAAGGATATTACTCCTCGCTACAGCGTCGTGTGGCAATCATTGTTGTCGCTACACTGCGCGTACGTCTTTAAACAATGTTGTTACAAGCAATGTAACATCAATTAATACAGTCGCTACAAGCATAGTTCAGAAATGTCAGCTGTTGCACGAAGCTTGTAGCGACTGAAAACATTGTCGTTACAATGTAATGACAACTGCAGTGTAACGAGCACTGCGGTTCTCGCGTAACCGTGTGCAGTGAGTGCACACATTTTAACGTGAATGACGCAATGATTACTTTAACTACACTAAGGTGTGCATGTCTTCCTTACTAAGAGCAGGGGTTAAACGACTCCAACTTTCACACCAAAATCAAGTCGAATTTAATGGTTTTCGTCTTTATAACACGGTAAACATTTAAACCGATGTGGTAAAAAAATTTTGAATACAGGTGATCTGAGATATTGCACCCGCAGCGCCAATGATAGCGGCCACTAATTTCTTTTGGCAATAGAATAAGAGAAAAACGCCAATTTTGCGTTGGAATCACGTAGGAATTGTTGCTGCTGCTTAACTACAACTGGTGATATTTGGTAACGAAATTTCACAGTGTTCAAATTTAGGCTGTATGGTGGGTTATCAATTTTACCAAACAACGTCGAAACTGTGAAATAGTGGGACAAATCTGGCCCAAAATTTGTGTATTTCGCTTCATTGCACAGTCCTACTATGTGTCTTAACGGAAAGTTTCACAGATCCGATCCGCTAGAATCCCTTAACGAAATGAAATAGGCGTGCGGTAAACGTCTCGCGTTCATCCAACTACGTTTAGTGTGAAATACAACAAGCCGCAGTGATTGATGCGGTGGAAAACGTGATTATCAAGTTTACAACTGTTTGATATTCAAAACATGATAAAATTGATGTTACGAAATTTGATATAAATGATATGATAATTGTTTACAGGCCATGAGGACGCTCGTGATCCCTTCTCGACATTGCAACTAAGCACTACCTGCGGCAAACCTGTTGATAAGTGTCGAGACAGCTTTTTAGATCCAAAGATTCCCGGGTTTCTTGACGGGGAGCAAGTGGATTTCAACCACATCATACGAAATTATGAATATCGCCTTTTCTGGTTGTTTTTTCTCTGAATCCAATCTTGCAGTGCAAAGATTTATAGCAACACACTCATCTAATTATGTAGGCTGCTGTGACATACTTCTCGAAAGAAGACAAAAAATTCGGGTCCCGATAATAACTCTCCGATACTGGCGCACTTTCAGGCAGAGCTGCATTCGTTATTTTATTTAAACATGATCAAAGCAGCACACATATTAATCAATAATTGTCACCATGTCACTGATTGTCATCGTTTCAACATAATATAAATAACATTGTGACAAAAGCGCACATATAAATCTTTGAACGCACGGTAAGCTATGTTACAAGTCAGTTGTAGCATGTACAGCTGTGGGTTCAAAGAATTGTACGCTTGGAAACTAGTTCAAACTTGTACTATAGCATTCCCTTGAACTCGTCACAAACCGTGTGTACAAATTTTGGAACGCACTGCCTGCCATTCTGCAACTATTGCTTATATTTACAACAAAGTGTTTTAGTAAAACATTTTGGATGCTATTAACTAGTGAAGCTCGCTTGCGAGCCAGAATTCGAGTGGTGAGAACAATCCCCCGTAGCAGAAGTGTGAAAAATATTTGCCGCACAATATTTTTGACGCTCGCAATGAGCTTGTCGGCCCAGAAAACCCCATAGCCGACACTAAAACAAACAATAAACACAGATTCAGGTGCTTTTCCCCCGACTTCTCACCAAAAATTTCGAAAACGTTTTTATGCCAAGTATGAACCAGAAGTGTAAAAAATATTTGCCGAACAATATTTTTAACACTTGCAATGAGTTTATCTGCTCAGAAAACCCCATATAACACACTAAAAGCAACAAAAAACACACATTTAGGTGCATTTCCCACGACTTTTCACCAAATATGAAATTTGGCGCCAACTATAAGCTTATAGACTCCAGATTGGGAAGTAGTTGAAAAACTTATTATATATCATTGGAAAACCCTGGTAAAGCTACATGGAATAGGCCTATTAGTTTGCGGATACCTCGTTCACTTATTGAGAAAATTCGCAAAAACTGGAGGGGGTGCCGAAAAATGGGCCAAAATGACGTCATTTTGCCCCATAACTTTTCCCACGGGAAACAATTCAAAAATCTGGCTCCGTCACTACACCTAAATCGACCATTACGATTCGAATGAGCTATCTTGCATCAAAATCCGCCCAAACTTTTTCGAGATCCAGGTGCGACACACACACACAGACACACACACAGACAGGACCTCCTCAACCCCCTCCAGAGCTAAAATTGAAAATTCTCGTTCCACTTGCTCGGTTCGCTGTGCAATGATATATACGAAATTGTATGTGCAACAAGACCGTTTCAGATTATTACGTTTGCCGTTACTTGCATGAAACCTCATTATAAAAGAGCATAGAAAATGCCACTAAGACAAGTAATAGATCTGATAGTATGATATGTATTGGTTGTGAACCTCCACCCCATAGCGCCAAGATGTTTGTCTTGAAATGTAGTTTCCGTGTGTAATACCGTGTATTAATAACTGCTTTATATGTCGGTATGTTTGTTTGTCATTATTTTAATGTCAAGCTTCTAATAATGATGTTACACGAGCAAGCGCAATTATTAAGAGGTGGACTGATGAGGGTCAGGTACTAGTTGTTCAGACAATCTTGCGCTATCATAAGCCTCGACCAGTTTAGAATTAAACATTCAGACTCTCGACAGTTCAACAAGAAATGAACTGCAAAATTCTGTAAAAGTCGTTTGGGAGTTACTAAAATCAAAAGTATCAAATCTACGGGGGACAATAACATGCTAGTTAATATTCATCATAATGGTTAAGGAAAAAGGAAAATAAGGGAAAACAAGAAGTTCTCTAATAAAACGGTTTTTGGGTATTCGGAACGCCGGATACGGGTTTTTATAACCCGCATATGGTTACAGGACACAAAATTGGATTGGAAACTGAATAATTTTCGATGAAGAATTTCACAGACTTTTCAACGAGGCCAGGCATAACGAAATCGGCCAAAGGATTATCGAGATAACCTTATCTAAAACCATAATCAATTGCCCAAAACAGGTGCTAACTACACTAAGTTGAGCTTTTTGCACCATCTTGTAATTACCGAACGCCTATAGGTCATTAATTTAATTAGTTAGTCTCGAGGCATTTTTTCTACATCCTTACGCGATCCTTGTTGCATTACTTTACTACATTATGCTCTTATGCATGAATAGTTGAAATAAAATAAATTCAGCCTAAAGTCGAAATACAGTTCGACCAAAATTACTAAAATTATAATGTTTTATGACTTCTTACCGTTTTTAGCGGAGCATCTCACATAGGAATCGTATATGCCACTATACTTCTTACGTAGACCCATAACTAAAGAACCCCAATAAATCTTACGAAAGATTCTGATCCATCTGAGAAATACGACAAAAGTTCTATTTCCGTTTATGACACCAATAAAATCTCATGATCAGGAGTATTGTAACTCCTTGCTCTTCTTACAAGAAATGCACACATCGCCGTATAGCTCACACATTAAGCAATCTAAAGAGGGAAACGGGATTTAAACCCGTCGAGCCTTTCAAGCCTTTATAGAAATCGCCCTGTTTTATGTTCGTTTTTATTACATATCGCAGAGATAAAAAACTTTTTCTCATTTTGCAGCATTTCAGTGGTATAATTCGAGTCATAATTATAGGCTTGCCACCCCTTATTCAGCACGTTTGTTCTTGGTGAACATAATGACTATCCCAACCACCGTTGGCGGGTTATAACATGTCGAATTATGCTCGAAATAACACGTGTCTTCTAGTGTGCAAGAAATTTAAAATTATTATTTTGAACTCAAACGTGACCAAACTACCTCATAATGTATTCTGCTCGCCGAGACAATTCTAAATATATCCACCTAGTAGGTCTCTGTTCGCCTTCCCGTTACCCGGGACAACCGATGATAGCACCCCCACCTTTGCCTAAACTCTCTGTATTTTTATCAATAGCATTTTTAAATTATACATTATTTACGATAAGATGCGTGCGCGTGGTCCTAATTATGTTACGCGTTCAAATGAGCTAGCTACTTTGTCCAGGTAGAAACAGTCCAACTCGACCACTAAAATTTTGAATAGCATAGCTAGGCTATGTGTTTGTCACCGACTGTTAATCCAGGCTGTGCTTTTGTCACGAGGCGTTCAGCTGAGCCGCTATAACTTTTAAGCCAGAGACTACTTAGTCCGCGAACATTACGTCTTACTATACGGATATACATAATGCCCAAACCGCGACATACTGATTAAAACTTTAATTGTATATAAAAACAAATATGTAACTTAGAATTAGTGTCAAAATGCTGTTTGAACAAAATACCATTACTCTAAGAATACACTAAATGACATTTCTCAAACAACGCTTCCGCCGGATGCTTCGTTTGTCATGCAAAGCCAAGCTATATTCTCTCTTTGTCACATTAAGACTAGCTAAGCCAACAAAATGTACCATAGTAGTCCATCTAAGGCATAGTGTACCTTATTGTGTGAAATAATTTGGCCCTGGTCACGCATCTTATCACAAATGATGCATACTCACTTGTAATGTGAGAGAGTCACCCTTATATGAATCACATTATCATGACGACTAATGGCTGGGGCCATCGTTCCATCCAGACATTAGTGCAGGAGCGAATGCTAAACCTCCCAATGCTAGTACACATATAGCACTATCAATGGATAAAATCTTAATTTTTCGTCTACGCCCTTATATTTCGCATCATTCGAACCCGCTCTTCGTCCTGATTCCTAACCCACCTATATTACCGCACCAATTCTTGCCCCCTGACCTTTCCCATCACCAGTTTCCTTTTTGCATATCTTTATCCGACCATTTTGGTGTAAAGTTTATTTAAGACAAAGCGCCATCCAATATTTGCCGATCTGTTTGCCACGTCGTTTTGTCTGTTTTTCTGCTGTACTAGTACTGGGACCTTTTGGTCGCTGTGCTTCGTCTTCACATTTTCTCTGCCGACCTTGCGGCCTTTGTCTTTGGTTTGCTCTTTATTTTCTTTTCTCTTTCGTTCTTCTGTTTCTTTCTGTGCTCTCTTATCTATCTCTCTATACTTTATTCTTAATTAAAATTATTTACTAAATAATAATTATAGTTAATATATATAAGATTAAAACTATATGCCAGAAATACGTGGAAATGCATATATATATAACATACATATATAGCGAACACAATTAACATAAATGTCAAATTTAAATAAAATTTTAAGACTCAATCGACCTTAAGGTCACTGCGAGAAGAGAGAATAGTTTGGGAGCTCGGCTGACGGCATGTCCCTAGTGGTGGTTCGTTTAGGTGTGCCCTGTCCCCAGTCTCCCTTCAGGTCCCGCTCCTTTCCATCCTGGCGGCGTACAAATCTTATGAAAATATAAATACAAACAAATAGACAAAAATGTGCAATGTCCGCACAGCGATATGTGTAATATATAGAGTACAAATGCTGGGATATAAGGCGAAGTTCATTGTTAATAGTTAATATTTTATTGTATATTAGAGGTTTTGAGTTAAAATCTTGGGAACCGTTTGGCTCGACAGACATAAATTAAGGGATTAAAAATAAAGAACGATGGGCGACATTTCGACCTTCACCCGAAATTTGTAGATGCGACCCCACTGCTTCAAACACTTCCTCAAAAGACCGTCAGTTTACGCTAACCGGTAAAACTGACAATTTCGAAACTTTCCTATTGGTCACCGGAATGAAAATCGAAAAAAGGAATGATAAAAATCGCCTCTGATTGAACGGCGGTAAAATTGATTTGTTAATATGCAAGCGAAAATTTCGAGGTCGGGCGTGGCATCTGATTTCGGCGAATCAATTCGAATTCGGTAGCGCGGAGATCGGTCGTTTCTACTGATCGCCCGGACGCTAGTTATTTTTTCGCATGGATTACAGCGTCCACCGAATGGATTTCGTGTAATGGATCTACGTAGGCGTCCTGAGCCTTTTGAAGAACACGTTCAGCTGATGCTGCCTGTTGGGATTGAATGTGTAAGTATCGGGTAGGGCTTTATTGTAAGAAAAAGAAGGTTTATTTTTCCCAGGGTTAGGCAATAAGTTGGATAAATATATACATATATCAGTACCCATCCTAAAAGTCATAGACCTGAACGTATCTAGTCATGGTCCCTTGAGTCGATTTTTCGTCCGCCGTAAGGCATGAACCGTCGTCCTAGAGGTGCTACGCATGTATTTTTCTTGGAATTATCGAAAGTCTGTTCGAAGTTTTCGGTTTCGGTAATTATATAATGCGCGAGTAAACTTGAGGTGACCCCGCCAACCATCCTATTTTGTAATTTTGCATAAAATTTGTTACTGGACGCTTTTAGGTCAATTGAAAATCGGCGTAAAACTGTTTTTGAAAACAGCGTCCGCGATTGAAATCTGACCATTTTGTGTTCGCGTAAATTCAAGTAAAATTACATAAATTTTTGAGAACGAAAATTTGTCGATTTGATTGTGACGTCACTTTTGCAGTAATTTTGTTCGGGAACACTGAATGATACAAATTTAAATGATAATACATTAAGGAACAAAATTTATGCAAATTGAAATCGCCGAAATTCTTTTCGAACACAAGGTCTAAATTCTGGCACTTGAATTTGATTTTGCATATGTTCGGTTAGCGAAAAACTGAATGAAATTAAGCCTTTTTTCCGTAATAACGGCTTGCGATTCGATATCGGTAATGACAAAGTGGGATGGTTGGCGGGCTCACTTTAAGTTCGCTCACGCATAAGTACTTGAAATTTTTGAAGAAGTCCTTGTGGTTTTTCATGATCTTAGGTAGATTTTAAAACACAACTAATAGGAAATTGTAGCTCCAATCTTTTAACACTTGCTGAAGAGAGCTAATGTGTTCAAAGATTTTTTTCCTGATCACATCACGGTTAGAAATTTGATTGAAAGCTGATATTTTTGTAAGAGCTTTATTTTGGGCTATCTAATGGTGTCAATGTTTTAAATATTGCTAGCTTAGCTGAATGTTCGGCGTTCGTGCATCCTTTGGGGCCGAACGAATAGAATTTGTAGGAATGAGAGAGTGGACCTTTGCAAGTTCCGATATGCCTTCACGGTGCGTAACTAAAAGTGTAACTGTCAGAAAGAGTTAATGAAAATGGGAAATTAAGGCCCGACTTTCGAACCTAAGTGTGGCGCCAGGCTAGGCTGACAAAATTCTAGATCTGACTAAAGCTTCATCTAATGGTATCTTGTTCAGAAGTGTTCTTGCTTTTTGCGATTTTGGTTTTACGTGTTCTTTCCTGTGCTTTCATATGATAACTTACCTCTGTTATATATACGTACTCATGCATAATTCGCGCAGTATTCTGTAATATTTTCTCGCAGTTAGTTCGCCTAAAACTTTATATTTACAAAATTAATTAAGCGTTTCTACGTCTCAGATGTTTCAAATAAGCTAATTGATAGTGGTGCCGATCAGAAAATAACTTTGTTACCTTGAAAATAAACAAAGAGTGGGTCTATGTAGTATTTTAATAAGTTGTGTTACGCATGGAAATCTGTGTATAAGTAAGAATTGCATTGGGATATCGCAGTTTCCACATGCTTTCATGGATTGCCCGTACTCGTAATGAGCTAAACAAAAATACTCAAGAACGATTGTCGCCTGGCTATGACGCTAATTTTCATTGGAGTCCCAATTTCAACCCCACCTTCGGACCAAGAACGCATTTGTTAAAAACCCTAGCAAATTGAGAACACGAACTTTGTGCTGACCCTCCTTTTCATTAAAGTCAATATTCGGTTACACGTTACAAAAGACCCGAGTATGGCGCCCTATCTTATGCAAAACCACTCGCTTAAGCAGAATTATATAACGAATATGCTCTTAAATCGCAGTCTTCGGCTAGTGGGAATTACTTATTGCGTCCAACGTTTGTCGACTGTGCATCAAATTTCACAGAGCTTTTCAATTTCCTTAGAATTAGTAAAATTTCTCACAAATATTGGAATATTTTAGGATCATTTGAACTCTCATGGTGTATTCAGACCTTCTAGGAGTGCGCAAAATTTTCTCTAAATATCCAAACGTTCTAGGAACGCTTAAAGTTCTTATGATTCTTCGCATATTCTAGGACCTTCCAACTTTCATAGAGCTGTCAAACTTTCGGAGGAGTGTCAACATAAAGTTCTTATTATTATTCGCATATTCTAGGACCTTCCAACTTTCATAGAGCTGTCAAACTTTCGGAGGAGTGTCAACAAGTTTCTCGGAGCACGCAAGTTTTCTAGAAGTAGCTCAAATTTTTTGGCATACTCAAACCATTCAGATCTATCAAACTATTATAGGACCAGGTTAGCCAAACTTATAAGAAACACTCTAACTGTGCAGGTCCACTGAAATTTCATAGAAATACCGAAACATTATAGGTCCACAACATACCGAACATAGCAAAGATGATATGCTGTTTCAATAGTCATAGCCTCATTTAGTCTTTAGAATACCATAGCATTGCAAACTGCTAAAAATTGGTCGAACCATTAGATTCGATAAATCTTGGGGAACATCAAGCGACACTCGACGTACAATTAAGTATTCCTCTCGTGTAGATATTTGCTAAAGCCTCGCTCTAACATTCAAAATAACGTAACGTCGATTTGGACTCACCAAGTAGTTGAGTTCTGTAGCCTTGCTGACCAAATTTTATAAATTAGCACATGAATCTTAAATATAGTTTGTTTCCGTCCGTCATTGGTTTATAAACCGGCAAGCAAGTTGATTTATTATGTTATTTTGAGAGTTCTCATGCAAGATAATGATTTGGTTTCTTCTAAAACTTTATTTGTCACGATCTTAAATTTGGGAACAAAATGCATCATCTATGGAACACCCCCACATTTGGAATTTAGCTCTTTTTTGAAGAAATTTTGTCGTCAGACCAGATGAGAGCAAAACTCTCAAAATGTTTTCAGAGGGACATGGTCGCCGACGTGTTGGATTTCAAGTTATTTTTGCATTATGACCCGTTCGATTTGGCAGTTTAGACTTTCATAGATTCGCAGATATATTCGAATTCAGTATAGATTCACAGTTTCTTGTTTCTCTGCCTGTCATCAAAGGCATTTGGATATATGACAGGGATGCTCGCTTGAGTCTGAACTACGAAGGCGCGAGTGATAAATGGAAATTACCAGCGTTCGAAAATAACACAAGATGTGGAAGCTGCACAGTGCACATAAACACATGAGCAACAACACAAGTATACGTATATACACAGGAAAAATGGATGAGGAAGACGAAAAGATGGAGAATACTGGGGATAGCTGCTTGACATGAATATTGGACGCTACTAACTGGTTCAGATGAAACCAGGATCATGGTTAGCAAAGGTGCCCAGAACGGTGCAAAATTAAGATCAGCGAAACAGGAAATGAAATAAAATTGGTATATGAGGCACGATTTCGCGCCTCGTACTCGAGATATTGGGCAGAAGAATGCCTGTACTCGAGATAGGGGGCGGAGGATTGCTATTTCGGCCTCATGATAACGACCAAGAACTAGGCTAGCAAAAACGAGCAAGACTACAAATTATAACAACGCAGTGGGCGACGAATTTATCCAGCGAGTTACCATGTAATCTAACGTGACTTTAACCCTGGCTAGAATGTGTAAATTTGAGTCTGTTTCGAGGTTGACTTCTAAGTAGAGCATCAGTTGGAAGGATTCCTTTCTTGACTTATTATAATGGGTGAAACTAGATTATTTCAAGAGGCTATTCAATTTTGGTAATTATGTAAACGCAATGAAAAATGCATACTGAAAATGATATAAAAACGCCCTCTGCATGACGTGATTTTGAACCAACTCTGAACCACTATCATCTTAGCATTTTCGTTCGGATGGATGCGCCTCGAGACATTCGTCGAAACGCAGGATCTAGAAACAGTTAAATCTCGGTAAGGAGTAAAATTCAGCCCACATTATTCTACCGAAAATGGCATAGAGTTGCCCCCACAATCACCTGTAAGTGTGAACCTACTTTGCGGCCAGTCAGTACTTGAAATAATAATCAGGGAAAGTTCGCACGTTTATCCATGACGCACGTTTGTCCGCGTTCATCAAATGACGTTAAAATTCAGATAGAAATGCACTCGAACAGCAAAATGTGATAGTAAATCGCAAAATAAATGACTGCGAATAGCGCCTACGCGCTGATGCATCACAAATCGTGTATACGTATATAAGGGAGAATGGCGATTTATTTACGTTCATCGCTTTTACGATCGTGAATTGAGTTGATAAAAGAACAGCCCAGGTACGCACCTAAAGTGGGCTCACGCTTTACACGTCCGACATCTATTCAAAATTAATCGAATTAAATAATTTAAACAACTTCCGGGTGAAATCGAGATAGGGAACAGCGGCATGCCATTATGACCTGTGAGCACATGTCAGTGCCAACCTCTCTAGGGGTCCTCGACAATCATACGAGATCCTAGACACGCGTACAACCAATCGCGCATGGTTCGAACACACGTCGTGAAGTGCTCCTGCGCTCTGCTAACCTTCATTTCGTTTTTAGTCTGTCAAGAAATGCGACAAATTAGGCAAATTGGCAAAAAAATTGTTCCACCTTAAAGGCTTTGATAGACGGGGTCGTACGGGTTTGGTGTTTGGAAGTTGCGCAAATGCAGCCGTATCCCGTTATTACATAGGCGACGCTGTCTGAAAACTGTCTGTATGGCGTAACAAATCGTCAGTTATATCTCCACAAATGCTGATAAAGGTGGTACGTGGATTATTCCACGAGGCTTGGCACCCCCTTGCATACAGCTGAAGGCGCCGCTGACGCCACCCCTTTCTCCTGCCGACCGGCACACACCACTGCTAAGCAGAAGCCCCACACTTTCTTGAGGTTTCGGGTACACCCTAGGATCTCGAACGGTTGAACAATTATGGATATCACTGCTTAGGCTAGACGGTAGTATCATGTATAATATATATTCACTTTGTTGGCCAAGAGGTATCAGCTGAGCTACGACAGGCCTTCAGCTGCTTCCAAGATATTGTATAAATTCAAGCAAGCTGCAATTTTTATTTCTACCTACATATTTTGTAACTATGTAAAAGTGTAATTTAAAAGTGTAATAGGTTTAAAAGCTCAGCAGAGCTACATATCCTATTTTATAGACATCAGTAATGGTAGACACTAATAGATTCTAATATTCAATTGACAAAGACACTATATACTAGCTATTTTAGCTCTAAATTGCTTCAAAACGTTTCTGGAAATTATTTCTTAAAAAACTGGCACATAGATTGTACAAAGTGAGTGTTGTTTCCAATTATAATCATTAATAATTCTATTTTTCATTTGTATGCATATTACACATTAAAATAAGCATTCTTGAGTGTAAAGACATTTGAATAAGTACATTACATCAGTAATTTGACTGTTAAGCGTTGTGTTAACAGCGCTCATCTTGTAATGCGCTTTTGTACTCGCTATGCATCAGCTTTGCTATGTTCTACAACATACACGATCGTAGGCATTAGGATGTTATTCCTCTGAGTGGTCGGCCCCCTCCACACGCGGTGTCGATGGCGCCGCACCTCTCCCCTTTCCGACCGACCGGCAGTTCTGGAGGCCGAACGCGAACCCCCCGAGTACTCTGCTACCTCAGTGGGACTTAGGACCGCAAGCATTATGGTCCTTCACGGATCTTAGCAATTGTTCCCAAGAATCTTTAATTTTTGCTGACGCCGCTTTTATCAATGTATCCGAATATAATTTGCCACATCTACACCTGAATTTCTAAAAAAATCACGAAATGATGTAAGCGGTTAAGTGAAGCATGTATCTAATGCTGAAAATCGCTAATCTGTCAGCTGTACTGAAAAAAATAGGATTCAATGTGTAGTCTTTGAAGCAAGATTTGTTTGTTACTAAGCGTGAAGCCGAATATAGGACCAGGAGTGTTTGGTCAAAAGCTTCATCTGATCTTTGATGTCATGTCTTACAGTGAAATCGTAACTAAAGCGCGTAGAACTCAATGGGTTTTTGCAGTGGACCAGATACTCCCCAGGTGTATGGCATGTATTTCAGTGCGATCGCTTAAATGTATGGTGATGTTGAGGTACCACATTGTGCTTACGAAGTGGTCACTATAAAATGTTACTTAATCATAATTAAATTAGTTTTTAAACAGCATATGATAAATTAAAACGTCGTAAAACGTCACACACAGCGTTGAGATTATGATGAGCTACATAAAATTGGCGCAACCTATTAATCTTGCATTTTACTTCCAAGTTGGTACACCACGAATTCTATCGTAATATGACATAATCTAATCACGAAACAGTAATCGTGCTAAATTTTAATCGGGCTATCAAAGCTCAGTGAAAATATTGCCGAAAGAACGTTTTTACATTTTATTTGCATTTACTGCGCTGTTAAGTTAGTTTGGTTTCAATAGATCCTTCAGTTTTATTCAACATCGTCGGACAACTCGTGCCAATAACGTTGTAATGAAAAATATTTGTTTTAGCAAGCAACGAATTATTATTTATAATTTATGGAAGTCGTTAAATTAGAAATTTTACGCTAAATACAAAAAGCGTCTAAAGTGACGTCACACGAGTTAAAACGAACTGCGCCTTGCATACATAACCACGAAATAATATGTCTAACATCATAAAATACTCGGTATTCTCATAAACTCAACGACTTTTATATGTCAATGTTCAGAGTCTTCAGTAAAATCCCAGTCTGTTTAAATGAAATATACGTTTTTGCAAATATAGGTATAACATAAAATATAAATTCATAACACGATTCCAGCTTTTGCTGAAGTTAAAGCACTACAGCAATATGCATGGGGTTTGCTTTTTGATCAAAGCATATCTTAAGAAGCCAAAAGGTAATTTATGTGCAAGCTGTATTATTAGTTTGCAAATATCAGACACATTTCTTCGCACACTTTTTAATGTTTGAGTGATAATCCTAAGTTGACCACAATAATGTCTAATTTATGTAGTTATCAGTTATGACCCCAAAACAATTATTTGCAGCTTTCAAAGTATTGACTTAGTTTAATACGTTATTTTCGTAATGAATAATTCATGAAAATATAGTTTTTGTATATTGGAACTGTTAGTATGTCAAAAATATTAGAAAGGTTAAGTTAGTCGGAGGTTTAACTAAAGCTCGAACTTTAGAGTTATGTTGCATCTGCATCGCTCAGTCATTGCAATTTAGATTGTATGGTTTCAACGATGTACATAAACTTATTACTGGTCTTTAGTAAAAGGAACTAGTAGTATCAGCTAAATTGGAAATATCGTAGACATAAATAAATTTCATATACCGGTCCAACTGCAAAAAGATTAAGAATTACACAAAAGGTCTTCAGGAATTTTATGATATCAGAGATCTGATATATCACAAATCAGAGATTTAGTATCACCTGCAATGCTAAACAAATCATGAATAAAGCTGTTAAAAGATTTTAATCGTGAAAGACGATTCTGCACGTGTTGTTCACGAACTGAAAACCTATCAGTCGAATTTATAATCACATACACAGATAGTCTCAGTACATGCCTGCCGACTCAAGGTTTAGGATCCCACCCCTAAGGCCTCGGACCCCTTCCGAGACAATGGTGTACTCAGACTGAAGGTATCGCCAATACTCTCCGCCGGTGCTCGCACCTTACCCATCTCACGTGGCAAAGGCCCGCAGTAGACCCAGATACTCCCCAGGTATGACTTTTTATGTATGGCATATATTTCAGTGCGATCACTTAAATGTATGGTGATGCTGCGGTACCACATTGTGTTTCCGAAATGGTCATTATAAAATGTTACTTAATCAAAATTAAATTAAGGTTATTAAACGGCATATGATAAAACGTCACACACAGCGTTGAAATTATAATGAGCTACATAAAATTGGCCCAACCTATTAATCTTGGATTTTACTTCAAAGTAAGTACACTACGAATTTTATCGTAATATGACCTCCGACGGTGCTCGCACTCTACCCCCTCCCGCGCGGCAAAGACCCGTGGGAACATTTGTCAAAAATTAACAAACACCAGATTAAAACTGGCAAAAAGGAGGTAAAATTTTTAAACGAATATCGGTAGAGGGTCGTTAGCTTCTTTCTGCACAGTTGAAGCACAAGTGGTTGAAACTAAATCTATTTGGAGCGGGAGTTTAGACTAAATCTACCTCGATTGGGGGTTGGTACTAACTCTACCTGAAGTATGTTTGAGACTAACTCTACTTGGAGCGAGGGTTGAGACTAAAGTTACATGTATTTGAATTCGAGAGTAACCCTACCTGTATTGGGGTTGAGAGTAACTCTACCTGGAGCGGGGATTGAGACTAAGTCTACCCGGAGTGGGGGTTAAGGCTAATTCTACCTATATTGGGTTGAGACTAACTCTACCTGGAGAGCGGTTGAGACTAACTCTCCCTGGAGCGAGGCTTGAGACTAAATCTACACGTATTTGAAGTTGAGAGTGGGTAGAGACTCACTCTACATTGAGAGAGAGTTGAGACTAAATTTACCTGAATTCGGGGTTGGTACTAAATGTACCTGGAGCATGGTTGAGACTAAATCTACCTGGATTGGGGTTGTGACTAAATCTGCCTGACGGTTGGTACTAATTCTACATGAAGCATGGTTGAGACTAACTCTCCTAGAGCGGAGGTTGAGAATATGTCTACCTGGAGTGGGGTTGAGAATAACTCTACTTGGAACGGAGGTTCAGACTAAATCGACCAGGATGGGAGTTTGAGACTAACTCTACCTGGAGCGGAGGTTGAGATTAAGTCTACCTAAAGCGGGGTTGTGACTAAATCTACCTGAATTGGGGGATGGTGCTAATTCTACCTGGAGCGTTGTTGAGACTAACCCTCCCTCGTAAATTCGTTAATGAAATCTACAAATTGTTGAAAACATAATTTTGTAAGTTTAATATTCGTGCGTTTTGTTCGTGTTACAGGAGGCATCGCTCTACACATGGGGTGCCATAACTCAGCGATAAAAACTATTTTAAACATGTTGTTCAACATTTGAAACAAAGAATTTTTAAACTTTTTTCGTGACCGCAAACGTATAAAAATAAAATTTGCTCGCGAACGCAAACGTAGTTCTTAAATGAACTTATTTCTGTATAGATTATTTTGTCATAGAGAAATACGCAAGCGACATCTCTATCAGCACGTATGTTTAAAATCGCCAAGCATCAAATGTTTGCGAACATTTGCTTTTTAAAATTTAAGTTGCGTTGGAAATCATGCCTTATTAATCGCGCTCGCGTTGAGTTTGAATCTACAATTTATTAGTGAATGTTTTATGGGTGAAATTGTTCGCGAACAAGTTCTTTTTATATCGTATTCGACTACGACTCCAAGTTAATAATTTAATGATTGTACAAAGTTGTTGAAAATTTAAAATATGAAAATTGTTTGTTCGCGAACACTTGAACATTTACAGGACTTTTAACTCGTTTTGCGAACAAAAATTTGTTCAACATCATTTGAGATGGCAATGGTCGCGAATGCTGAAAACTAAAAATTTTAACCACGTTCGTGTTGGCGAACAAAAGCGAATCCGGAATTAGTCAATGTTCTAGTTAGCAGTGAACCGTTTTCTATTAATAAGAAATATCCAAAATTCGCTTCCGAGACAGTTAGTAATTTTTGGCAGTTGGATTCCACTTTGTCCAATTTGGGTTAACAAAAAAACTTGCCAAATTCCCTGTTTGTTCCGGAACAATGGTTTTCATTCCACATCGGTTTTAACAAAATAGGCTGACCAACGCAGTCATTTTAAGTTTAGTCACACATAAGTGTACCTGGAGAGCGATTGAGACTAACTCTCCCTGCAGCGGGGCTAGCGACTAACTCTACCTGGATCGGTGGTGGAGACTAACTCTACCTGTAGGGGCGTTCAGATTAAATCTACCTGGATGGGGGTTGAGACTAACTCTAACTGGAGAGCGGTTGAGACTAAGTCTCCATTGGAGCGGGGCTTGAGACTAAATCTACACATATTTGAAGTTGAGAGTAACTCTACCTGTGTTAGGGTTGAGAATAACTCTACCTGGAGAGGGGGTTGAGACTAAGTTTTCCTGTATTGGGGTTGGGACTAACTTTACTTGGAGCGGGCTTTGAGACTAACCTCTACCTAGAACTAGAGGTTGAGACTAAATCTACCTGGATTGAATGTTAACACTGACTCTACCAGAAGCATGGTTGAGACTAACTCTACCTGGATCGGTGCTGGAGACTAACTCTACATGGCCTGGAGAGCGGTTGAGTCTAACTCTCCCTGACGCGGAAGTTAAGAATAAGTCTACCTGGAGGGGTGTTGAGAGTAACTCTGCCTGAAGCAAGCGTTCAGGCTAAATCTACCTGGAGTGGGGGTTGAGACTAAATCTATCTTTATGACTTGTTCGGTTGGGTGCAGCCTGAATTAGTCTTGTCCGGCTGTCAAAGTAGACTCTATGTACATTTCTATAGCACAAGCTAGCTATATGTTTTTCCTTGCAGCCGTATGTAGCTCTCTGGATAATCTATCTAGTCTAGGCTGACTATATAGGACAGATTATAGTGTCCTGGCGGACTGATTTACGCAGTTAATGTTTTGATTTATACTATAACGGTGCAAATTCAAATTTTAAAAGTTGCCGAGGCGGGAAATTCAAATTTTGGCAGCACTACATTGTGGAAAGATTCAAATTTTGGACAAGTATAATTCTTCAAAAACGCCAAGGTAAGAAATTCAAATTTTGGCGCGTGTTTTAGCTATAGTCAGGAAATACTCTGTCGGGCAAAATTTATAATCAGCGCAGACTGTTAATGCAAAACCTCGCAGTCACGGAAGACTCCTCTAGTTGTCTGGGGCGTCAAGCAAAGCTACATGCGGAATAATTGGATGTCAAATCTATACTTCAGCGCTCGTGTTAAACCTCCGCGAAAGCATAAACGGAACAAATAAATGGATTATCTTTTCGATGTATTTGAACACTTGTTTACTAATTTACCCATACTTTATCAGCACAGGATTATATTAAGAGCGGTAGCTAATTATTGTTGATACAGTTACAGTAAATGATCTCGATAAAGTATATCGTCGACGTCATATCGGTATCAATATTCGCGATGCATGGAGCTAGAATACATGCACAATATTTATATAAAAAATTTTATTGGCGCAAGAAAGTAGAAAAAATTTATCGACAGCGTGACGAAACAGAAGAATTCGTCGACGGCAGAACGGATGTCAAGAAAAGTTCATGAAACTTTAACGATAAAATCAAGCATTGCAGATGGCAGTAAAATTCGCAGAGGAAAAAATCTAAAGAGGATATTCTTTTGATTATTCATTGTCTAAATTTTATCCTAATAGCTTTATGTTTCATAATCGTTGATCTGTTCAATAAAAATGAAAATATAACAGTAGTCACTAAAACGTCTGATAGTTCCCTGGCAGGGATAAAATATTTTAAAAAAGAAACATTAATAATTTTTAATTCATTTCGTGTGTTTTCTTTATGAAGATTGGTCTGCTATGCACCTATATCTCAGCTAGAACCTTATTTGTAGTCGGAGTAAATGGCAAATTCCCGGCAACTTTCGTACGGCCGATAATTTGGAAGAAACATCTATGTAATAGCTTTTGTGGCGACGACTTCTAATGCCGAACTTTAACACTATCACTAGCGAACTACCCGGATGTTGGATCTTCAGCAAGCTGGATTGCGTTAAAGCATTTCATCAGAGTCCGATAGTACCGGAAAATATCCAAAGAAACGGTCGACAGAGCACGCGTTCCGCGAAATTCTATTCTTCAAAACGTGCACCGGTCACATTGGTGTGGCTATGAGCACATCGATGAACACCGCGATCATCTTAACTGCGCATTCGCACGTCCAGACAAATATGGACTACAATTCAAATAAACTAATTGCATTATTCAAACCGACAGTCGAATTTGTTTATCTATCTACGGATGGAATCCATCCACTCGCATGCAATATTCATGCGATTAATTATTTTCACAGCCAACGCCATTCATCGAATTTCGACGATTCCTCGGACCGTGTAATTTTTATCACAGGTTCATCGAAGAATATTCTTGAATTGCCACACAACGCATCGATATGACGAAAACGGCGAAATCGAACAAAGGTTCGAAAGCGACAAAGCCGAAAATTTTCCTCACTCTAGAAAAGAGATCGGCAACCCTCCGATGCTCACCTATCCGCAACGTAATGCTCAAACTGTCTTGATGACGGAGGCCTCTAATCTAACCGCTACTGCATTTCTGCATCAGATTCTTAATGGCGAGTTCCGTCCAATCGCTTTCTTTTTCCGAAAGTTCAGCGACAGCTATCGAAAGAAATGGACGTTCGACTGTAAACAGCTTGCAATTTTCTCAACTTCAAACACTTCGTATGGTTTATCGGACATCCAGTGATTATCTGTACACAGATAATAAGTCGATGGTCGGTTGCTTTAACATGAAGAATCGCCGATGGCTATGATATATCTCCAAATTTTACACTACGATTTTGCTCGTCGCTGGAGCCGAAAGCAACGTCGCCGACTACCTTTCTCACCCAACTGTTGATGAAGTTCAAACAACGCGAGCGATCGATGTCATCGCAAATGTTGAACTCCACGATCAACTTGTATAATAGCTTTTCAAGTCAGCATCATTGTCGTTCCGACGAACAATTTCTGGTTCGACTATCCATTTTTGCCGACAATATTCCGACGACGTGTATTTGCCTCGCTTCTCAGCCTCTCGCGTGCAATCTACGCATCAACGATGGCTAACATGAGCGAAACGGGTATGAGAGAACACATTCGGAGTACGGTGAAAACTTGCCAGGATTGCCAAGCCGTGAAAAGCTGCCCCCATACAAAGACTCCAATCGAAACGATACCTATAAACTAGTTTTACACGCTTAACCTCGACGTCTTTGGTCCGCTACATCCCAACGACGGCAAGCGATATACAAGCGAAAACGATCGACTTGTATTCTTGGTGACTTGAACTCTTGTCCGTTTAACGACATTTCAGCTTCTACGGTTGCCGACGCACTTTCAAAGGTATTCAATTTTTCTTTGAAGTTCTCCAAGTCATCGACACTGCCGGCAAAACGTAGCTGGAATCTGCCTCATAGACGACCTAATGTCTGTAATACGCATTAAACGACAGTGCGCCACGGCATATCATGCGCACTGAAAAGGCACTGTCGAACGTTTCAACCGTACGCAGAAGAATACCCCACGCGAACGCTGTGCGAGCAGCGAATGGGTCCGTAATTTTCCGTTAGTTCTTCTCAGCATTCGTAGCACCTTCAATGACTCAGTATTCTGTCCAACACAGCTCACACAGCGTAAATGCATTCCCATTTCCTGGATCACTGCTCGAGGACACAACACAGCAACAGTCAACGACATTTCTGCAATTTACTGACGACCAAATCTGTAACGAACGATCGGCGTCACGGAATAGCGTTCGAAAACGTATGCATTCAACGATGCGCTTTCCGCCAGATTTCGCAAAGGCAAAGCTAGTATTTGTTCGCAGCGAAGTGACGCACAGTAGCCTCGAGCATCGTTATAATGGGGCCATGCATACAAAGAGACCCAAATGGGTCCGAAAACGGCTCTCGTGAACAAAGGCTGGTTTGCCTCGACGAAACTTTTTGGGTATCCTTGGTGGCTGAACGGGCTCAAGGCCGATAAGGGCAAACGTTTACTTCCGAAAAAATTTTGGGATTCGTTCTCCAAACCAATGAGACCAGCGGGTCATACATATCTACTACAGCACAGCATAATAAAGTTCGAAATGTCATAGCCTATGTTGCTCATCTACGACATGATAGTTATTTATGTTTTGCTTAAAGGGTACAGACTAACCAAATTAATTCTGGCTTAATTCGATCCTATCGGCTGCCACTCGTCCGCAGTTGTTAATGCTAAAACTACTTGCCAATTAATTGCACAAGCTACAACTTGCATACTGTAGTGTACAAATATCAAAATATTAACTGTCGTGCATTGCATATAGTGTATATTAGTTCTCAGTATAAGTTAATTAAATTCTGTAACACAAAAATAGCAGTCCGAACAGTGGCTGTTTTAGTAATTGATCCAAAATCATATAGGTGTGAGATTATCGGCGCGAGTTCCAGAGTTACCCATAATAGAAGTAAAGTCAAGATTAAGGGGTAGTAGCCATCAAAGGATGGACCATCTACCAGAGGTCGGAGATACCCTTTACCACTGAATGAGAGTAGCGCGAGTTCCAGGGGTAGACATGTCATTGTCCCGGGCAGGAATACCAAGATCAGGTCAGAGTCATATAGCAGGTTGCAAAATAAATTGAATTGGCCCTGTGAACGTATCTAAATTAGATTAAACAACTGTCTAGCCAACTCAAGTGAATGAGCAGTTGCGTCCTATAAACGTAATAAATTTGAACCATTTGTGGTTTAAAGGTGTTGGGTATATTAGGAAAAAGTAAGTTTTCTTGAAACAAAAGTTGGAAATTTAGCTTGGCTTGATTTTGTGCACTCGGCACCTTTCAGCCAGAACGGACTTGAAATAATCTATCTGGCACAAATTTAAATTTAATTAGCGAAATCGAAATTTCGTGCTAATAGTGACTGTATCCTGGCGAGTTCGAGGAACGTGCCGTGGGTAATGAATTTTTGATGCTAGAAAAGCTTAAAAGATAGGTCTAATTGAACTTAAAGCTAAACTTAAGTAATCTGATCAGCGTTGGGGAATTCGAGTAATCATGCCATCAACGCCTATATATACCTTGGCGAGTTCGCATAGCAAGCCGTGGTATCAGGGTGAGTTGAAAATAATTTTAGGAAAAGTAGATTTTGATTGTAAGTTGGAACTCTGTTTAAAATTTGAATTTTAAAAATGTATAGTTGCCTATACATGGTTTTAAGGAGTAAAAACTTTATGTGGAGTTTATTAAGCTGTCAAGAGAAATAAGCGTTATAGTTTTACAAATGACAACTAGGCTTTTAGAAAATAGTCATTGTGAAACTTCAGCGTGCTCGAGTAGCAAATCTGCAGCATCTCGATAATTTATTGCAAGATTTTGTACAGAATTTTCAGATTACCTGCAGTGCCCGTGTAGGCTACTACAGAACTCAGATTAGGATTTCTTAGAAAACTTTATCCGAATTTATTTACAGAATTTTATACTGCCATCGAGTGCCCGAATAGACCAGTGAACAGCTCAATTTGAGTTTCCATTGAAATATGCTGTTAAAAATACCATGAAAAAGTGTTCGAGTAACAACCAGTTGCGTTTGTTTACCAGAATTTCTGTGTAAATTTTGGAGGAAAGCAACTGAAAAATGTTGCCCATACTTTCAGTCCTTACGAATAGTCAACTGGTACCAAGGTAGAAGTGAGCCGCATTAACTCTTAAGGCGTCCAAGCTCTGTCTTAACTCACCAAAGCGGCCCGAGTGAAGGCAGGGTTTGGAGCTAGAGGAAGCGTTCGTAACTATTAGTTCCACAGTAGAGCTGTAAACTACACTAAGGTACACTTGGTAATGTTCTTAACTCAATTAGTGTATAAACCAATGAATAAAAGTACCTGTTTCGGACGTAAGATTAGTAAGAGGTGGGTTGAAATTGCACCAGAACGTTAAAACTAATACTATGTACAGGTCGTCTGAAATTATATAACAATTAGCGCATCCTCAGTGTAACCCAGTAACATATATGCACAGCGGCGATAGCTATACTGGCGAGCTAAGGGCGCTAGGTAAGTGCCCAGCATAGTCAGAGCACCTGCCTTGCTCTGAATGTGCTTTGAAACACATTAAGATCCCTGACGTAGGCTAACACCAGCGGAGGGGAGGGTAGATGAGTCAGTATAGGTGACCAGCACCTTTCGGAGAAGTAGCAAAGCAGCTAAGTACCAGGGATGAGCTCAGACCTGAAAAACCTGAAGAAATTTAAGTGTTAGTGTTTAAAGAACAAGTGACACAGGATTTCCCCTAAGTAG
Organism: Trileptium ribeirensis; assembly: GCA_030248225.1. Taxonomy (NCBI): domain Eukaryota; kingdom Metazoa; phylum Nematoda; class Enoplea; order Enoplida; family Thoracostomopsidae; genus Trileptium; species Trileptium ribeirensis. Next base: position 10,542 of record JASANE010000296.1, on the reverse strand, counting down.
AACGTGGGTGTTGGCCCATAACTGCGAATCCCCCTAAGCGTAAAATTTCCTCGGCCTGTGCATTGGGCAACCTCTAGACGAGGCTTGCGCGAAGACATAATTCCGGTAATTATGTCCCACCCTAGAGCATGCTAGCAATGTCACAGCCTTCGACAATAGAACAGCTCATGTTGTGGCAGCCTGGGTACCAACGGGTGGTAAAAAGATGCCGGAAAAGGAGAAAGACCAATCCCACCCAGAGGTTCCCGTTTATGGGATGGGCTGCCCTTTTTCTGGTCTGCCATAACCCCAGCTAGGTCTTATTTTGCCTAGCGCACCCGCCACCTCGGCAGGGTCCATAGATACCAGGTAACCTCCTGCTAAGTCACTGTGAATGAGCCTATATGTACTTATATGGGTATGCTTGTAAATACCTAAGCAAAAGAAAACCATTTGCAAAACTTCGTCATTAAGACAAGCTAAAGCCCGTATAGTATAAAAGATCGTTGTTGTGAATGGTCTGCGAATAAGTCGACATTTTTGCTACTACTATAAACAATAACTAATAATCACTAACTATAAGAGGGAAAAGAATACAAAATAATATTGTTAACATAATACTTATAACAGCATGAAAAAGAAACCAAAATCGACATATACGAAACAATGGAAAAGAAAGAAAAACCGAAAAACACATAAATACAATAATCCTCATAACAACACTATTTTCCAAAATGTCGACTCGCGCATGCGCAAATTGTTGTCCAAAGCCAAAATTTATTTAGTAGCTATTATTATTATTATATTATTATATATATTTTCAAACCAATTTTGAGAGGTTTTGGGGTTGGAAAAAGAGGAATTTCAGAATAATTTCAAAAAAGTTCCACAGGGATTAAGTAGATTTCCGGATAGGAATGGGTGATTAGGACCCCGGTGGTTAGTTTTAGGGGTTCCGGTATCATATAAAGTTGATAAAAGTCAAATATGGGTATATTTGCACTTAGGACAAAATGGTAGAAATTAAGGGACTCCAAGATTAATAAAAATGACATAATAGTAGGGTTAGGGGGTTTTCAACATAGAGAAAAGATGAAATATAGTCCGACAATAGGGAAGAGTTGTACCCAAATTGGGGAAAATCTTAATATATTTGTAAATTTGGTAGAAAGGTAGAAATATTGATTTTTAAGTAAAATAGCGTGTTGCATTAGGGTATAGGGGTGATGTATCTAGAGTAGAGTGAAATAAGGATGTTACCCGTATGGAGATAAGTGCTACCCGATCGGGGATGAAATGTAATACACCCTACCGGGAGGAAATAAGTATAACTCAAAGAGAAAGGTGGTTTTTCAGTAAAAATGAGCAAATGTGTGAAATTGTGGGTTCCGAGCCATACTTAAGGGGTAATATATCAGTAGGTAGTAAGAGATGAAGGGTGTAATATGAAATTTGGATATTTTTCTCCTCCTCTGAGTTAGATATATGAGTCACCCCTGTGGGAGAATGTATATCCCCCAGGGGAGGGTAAGGGAATCGTTATGATTTTAGTAATTAGGTCAAAACCAATCAAATATGGACTAAAAGGAAGGGTAAATACAAGGTCGGACCTGCCCAAAATTTGACAATCGGGAACTCTGTAAAACAAAATGCCTTTCTGGATTTAGTTTGAAAAAAATTCTGTCACAGAGCGACAAAATTGAAAACAGTAAATAGCAGATTAACTTACACATTTTGTTTAATTTTTCAATTGAACAACACCGGCGTTATACATTGTGTTCTAGGTACGACGACAAATAAGCGTTCTAAAACACTGAAAAATAAGAGTTTAATTCAAAACTGTATTTGATCGAACTTAATGCGACTTTTACGTTATAAATTATCCAGCGCCAGAATTTGGTAGTTTTGTCCACAATAGGTGTCTTGACGCTCTTCGTTATATAGTAGTTTACACTCCATTAAAACCCTTTCCTTCGTATAATGACACATTTGTCGCAGTCTGCATTGGCCGGGTGGTTGATTGTGGAGTTTGTCTTTCGGCGAGCGTTTGCATGTGCGTTGTTTTTCGTTCGGTTTGCAATGGCTCCTAGATAGGATAGTGGCTAGTGTACAAGACTCGCACCCGAACGACTTAGGTTCCATCCGCGTTTGGAGCAAAAGTTTGTTCAAGACTGTGCAAAATGCGGTTGGGTTTAAGACGGCATGGGTTAAAATTACTGTTTCTGAGAACATTTTAAAGTGGTAAATATAGCTTGTGTAGTGGTGGTAACAGTATGCCGTAAAGTACACTATAAATATTTTTAAATGTACGAGTAACACTCTGGTGTTATATGTACTCCGTGTTTTATGTATGGTTTCCTTGACCCCGTGGATATGATGCAGTAGGTAAACTTAGATATCATATTTCGGATGATGGTGTTTCATCCACTGTCTGCTTTTTATATAGTCTAGGTATGCACTCTGTGCTATTGAATAGGGTGGTGTAGACAACTGGCATGCAAAACACAACATTCCGAGTCATTAATAACGTAAACACCATATAATTCCTTGCATAATAATCAACTCCTATAAACGCCAGCATGTCTGTGTTGTACAGGAACACAGTACGTGGGCTGGACGCATCACCCCCTCATACCGCGGCTTCTTCAATTTTTGTGTAGCTCCTCCTACCTACTTTTGAGTGTAGTATTTGCGCCGGTGGAGTTGTATGCCACAAGTCCAGAAAATATGTGACCAGAATTATTATACAAAAAATTTATCGCAGCAATAACAGCTAATTAAGTGACATTATGTTCTGCTTTAAACAAAATATTATTTTTTTGACATCTCCACGTAACTTGATTTATACTGTTATTATATATACTATGAACCATATGTGTTCTTAGGTGGAGTACTATGGTTAGCCGTAGAGTGGATTTCTTCCAAAATCTTATTTACCCGCTGGGGCCCCCATGCATCTGCATGCCCCGAAAGCCATCCATTATCTCTGAATTTGCTGATCATGGACACCTACTCTAGGAATTATATAAACATAATCTGATTTTATATAAAAGATTAATCACAGTTACGATCATATGAACCCATAGCGCCGTTTGTCGCCTTGAAATATAAAATGCGAATAGTTCCGTCGAGCCATGCGCTCTGCATTGCTCTTACTACCGACAATCGTAAATCGCGAATAATTTGGAGTACGATTTTTGTCATCGCCTTATGTGCGTGTGTTTACTATTTGGTAACAGTCGTCCGAAAGTATCTTGAATATCCAAAGACCGTTCTTCAAGAAGTTAGTTTTGCTTTGTTTATTGTGATGTTTACTAGATGCTTCGCTGGGACCGTTGGATTAAACCAGCCGTTTACTTAAAGGACGCAAGTTAGAATTAAGCACCACGGACACTAACAAAGATCTACACAAATTTTCCTGTATTTTAAATAACACCGCTGTAGCTCGTAAATAATATACAAGACAGTGTCTCATACCGTGTACACACATCAAGTATAATGTATAACACAAGTATGATCATAAAACATTATGCTCTAAAAGTACATAATTTTGCTCTAAAAGTTGTGATTTGTGTTTCAAAATTAATGGTTTGTAACAAATTCAACAGAGAAAGTATATGTATATATTTGCAGCAGCAGTTAGTAGCATTGATTGTAATATTGCGAAATTTTTCTCGGACCGGTTGCCTGTTCTAAATTAACCGCTCCAAAGGCTTATCTAATGCTTCAAAGAATTACACTACATAACTATTACGTATATGCCCTACATTACTAACATAATATTTATACTGAAACACTATAGGCTATTTACTTTAGTCGCGTGGACATCCTAAAAGCTGATTGGCTACCTCAGAGTCATGTGTATACTCTGCAGCATAAAGAAATTATTACTCCGTTAATAATTCAGTGCAACATTAATGCGCGATACTAGCTAAGTAATTTTATTGAATTGTTACACAATAACCACCAAAAACTACTTCTCGTTAAAAGCGTATTTTCAAGCTATATAAATTATCACTGCAAGTTACTCTTAGCACACTAGCATAGCCGTCTAACCTCTCGCAGTGTCCTTACATATTAAGCTTTTCCAAATGAGTTACTATTGGATACGCGTCAAGCAGTTCAAACTAACGCAGTAGCAATGGACGAATTAATGGTTGTAGTGATTTAGGACTTTCAAGCCAACGGTGATAAACGTGTTTTTCAAATGCTCTATTGCAACGCTCGCTTGTTGAAAAATTAGTGCAGTGATAAATAGGTTGTGACAACTTGAGCAGTTACTTTCAAAAGTGTATACCCATGCCGGACGAATTCAGTTTTGAAAACATTGATTTTATTATAAACGTCAGGTGGAGAATTTCTATATAATTTTATTGGTCAGCAGGTAAATTTAGTGATGCGTATAAATATATTTCTCAAAATATACGATTAAGCAGAATACGTCATTTTTATAGGTGAAGCACAAGTTTAAAATGTGATGTACCTAAAACTTTTGTCTGTTTGTGTTGGCTAACAGCGTTGCATGACGAAGGATATATGTCTTCAGAATTGTCGTGTTAGACCAAATTTAGTTTAGACCTTTAAGTTGATAAATACAAATCGTATTGTTTCTGAGCATAATAAACCAAAACAAAAGTCAAGCAGCAACCGAGCATTAAAGCAGACTTGTGTCTGACAAAAAGTTTGTGAAATCAGGTTTACTTAAAACGATTTTTGGAAGTAATCGTCACTATAAATGATTGCTGTATTAAATTCACACGCATTATTAAATTTTCTTTAACAGTTCACGGCATAAGGCGATGTTACACTTAGAAATAATTACTGGAATTGTGTTACAAAAACGTTCGTTGTGATTCTAAAGATGTAACGTTCTGTATTAAATTTGTATTATTATGTAATTGTTTAGTACTGGGTTTCCACGAAAAAATCTTAATCTTCAACTGGTAAAATTCGCGGCTGACAATTTGTCGATTTTTTGCTGCCATCGATAACCCAAATATGAGACGTTAAATGGTCTCAATCAATAGCTTGAAATCTCAAACTCATAGATGCACCGAGATCCGAAGTCGGGGAGGGCTAGGCCTTACTGATTGAAACACCATATCGACGTAACAATTGATCGAATAGGCTTGTTTCGTGTTAAACAAGGGTCAAACAAATTATTTCTTACGATTGTCAAAAAGGTCTTTTAAAAGGTTGCACTTAAATATGGAGGTACTGCGATACAGATCAAAAAGTGCATGCGCTTATATTAGGTCGAATTTGAATCAAACACTTTTCGACAATTTTTTATATTTACACAATTCAAGCAAATAATTGCACGTTTATATTAGCTGTCCAAAGTACGTCTTCGCCGAAGGGGTAGATGGTCTAAGCGGGTGGAGGGGGTTAGAGCAGGGGCATAGAATCTGGAAATTTTAGAAATCATAATTTGCGTCAAGTTTTGCCAAGTTGTGCCAATTTTTGCCAATTTTACCAAAAATTTTCCACTCGCCCTGTGCGCGTGGAGAGTGGGGAACGGCTGTTTCTCCCCTCAAAAGAGCGTTAATCTTAATTTACTCTTCCATTGATGTATATTATAGTTGTTCAACGTCCGTGGGCTCAGGGATTAGATGGTTTAGGGGTAAATATGACTCAGGCTTGTCCAACCTTGAGGGGTTAACCAATAGCCCTCGTCTAGGAATACCTTCGAAACGGCTATATTACCTGTATCAGTAATTGTTATTGCTATAATTTGTTTCTTAGCTATTTTTCGAACTTCAATCTTTTAGTAAAATTTATTATTGCGCAGCAAAGAGTTTGCAGAAGACGCTACAAAAACTGCTTTCACAATAAACGTTCTTCTTGAAATGACAACAGCTCAATTTACCTGATCCAGATAATATACAGACAGTTTAGGAAACAGTAATATATATTGAATTTTGACAACGTGAACAATAAATTCATACTCTTGGCAATTCTTTAAGTGTTTATGACAACGCTATAATATGGGAACAGAAGCCGTGAATTCAAATTCAAATATTTAACACTGATATGCTATTATGCAGGAATCACATTAAGATGCGTGCAGCTGGTAATCACTTTAAGCATTTTGTGTGTAATTATATACCCGTCGGTTTGATTAAAGTGTTAAGTAGTTGCGCGAATCTTAGTGCGATTCATGCATTATGCTATAAACCAAACGATAATAAATACGTTAATTATCTATTTATCCAAACAATTTGTCTGAAAGTAGAAGTGAAGAGGGTTTCAGCGTTAACCGCAATTCCATTCCATTTAAGTGAAGTGTGTCACAGATGTATAAAGACTACGTCAAGCAAAACAGCAGATAACTCTGTAATTGGCTACAGCTTAAATTTAAGTATGGAATGGTCGGCTTTTTTAAAGCGGTATCGGAATGAACATGAGCTTTGCTTGAACTGTAAGGATGTGCCAGTTTTACAATAATGCTACTGATCTATTGTAAACTTGATAATTGTACTTTTAAATGTCAGTCATTGCGACAAATTTCTGTTTCTCATTTATGCAACGTCATGTGAGAGTTTTGTTCACCTACAGACAGCGCAACACAGTCAATGGTATGTTGTATGGCCATCACTATTTTTTAAATAAATATACTCTATGTTCAGGACACAATCGACTTTTCACTATGATATCGTAGAAACAGTCAGATTCTTATTTAATGACGACAGCAGTGTTCGGAAAGCTTATTTTTTCGCGTTATAAAGATACAATGTAGCTTAAATGTTTTTTTTCCAGACATGTTCACGCAACGCTATTAACGTATAGAGCGTGTGGCATCAGGCTTGAAAGCGGTCAATAATCCTGACCCATTATCCGATTTAACACGCAGGCTGGTAGTGAATGACCCGTTTGACCTGCGACCCGTGACCTAAATTCTTGGACATCGTGACCCGGCTTGACCCGGACTTCAAACCGCCACAATCTATATTCCCAACTTACGTATGGCAATAAACATCACCACCGGAGCCGATGCAAAACTAATGTTTCTCAAAGACTGCATACTCTTAAAGACGTAATATATCAAGAATCATGGGACCCCAGTATAAGCCCAAAGCTTACCGAGTACACTTTTATTTAACAGCGCGGCGCATGGCGCCGCGCATATATGCTTAGGTATATCGACTGTTTTTAACAGTTCAATGCGAAACCACGCACTAAACAAAATACGTACACCACGATAAACTCTTACATATGCACCTTTTCATAATCGGTGCTGCCCTATATCGTTTTTGCACCTTTCATGTGTAAGTAGAGCAATAAAATCTAGGTGTCGCCCACACTACTGTAAGGAAAACGATAAATGTGGGATAAACTTCTTAATTTCTGTGTGAAGTGCGTTGTGCCGTCATTTATACCGAAGCATAAGATTGAAAGCCAAGGTGTGTGATACGTGAACAACAATAAATAACCTGCCCAATATGCCCAATTACGCAAAGCCTTGTAGCCAGATTTCCATTTTAAGGCTAGCAAGCCAAATCCAGGGCAGAGAACGTACCGATTTTAGAGTGTGTAACATAATATTTTGCGTTACGTAAAATTTTACACTGTTACGTTTGCAAAAGTAAAGAGATAATATAAAACTGATAACCCGAGGAAACAAATTCAATTTAATTATGCCAATTGTAGTTGTAGGTTTCACATCTATTCCGCTTTACTTGGGCCGAGCGAATCTCAGGCAGGGGGCTGTTACGGGCGGAGAGGGAGAGTGTAGCCCCTTTGCACTCCTGGCTACGTGCCTGGCTAGGACCAATATCAATATTCAAGTACGCGTGACTCCCCAACGCTTGTTTGCTAGCTACGCAGCTGGTAATATTCGCCTTTCGGTATCGAGACAATAACATTTTGTATTGCTCTGCTCGCGAACAGACGGGTAATGCGGCGTTCACGTTATGATGTCCCGAACGTTTGGAACCTATGCACACCGCACAGTGTTAGGCACACTGTCGACAACATGGTGTCTTGCATACCCTTGTGTTTTTTATAAATTTTTTCAATGGTAGCTAGCTAGGGGTACTGCCACTTTTTGGCAGTGTTAAGCGCATCGTGTCTTCTTGCAGTTTTATGGACAGTGTGCGACCTTATTTTATCAACCTTCATGTGGCCTAGATACAAATATCGAAAATATAGAAAAACTAATACGGAATAGTTGACTAATAAACCGCATTATCTACAGACGGTGTCCGTTACAGTTAATTCGCGCCAAATTGGTACCTAAGGGTGTGTACGACACTGTAAGGAAAAATGTAGAAGCTAGGGTTGTGTTATACACCCTCGGCAATTGACTTACGGTATGGGTGTAATCTTGGCCGTCTATATGGTAGGGTCGGTACTATAAGGTGACAAACGTTCCAAACAGCCGGTACATTATAACATGAATGCCGCATAGCTTCTATTGATGAAGCTGGATAACACTAGCGCTCACTGCCGCTATAGGTGTATCGCAACAAATACTAAAAATATTGCATAAGGCAATTATGACTAAGCCAGAAAGTTATAGAATATAAGCGATAAACATAAGTAACGCAAAATTTTTACATCCGTTCTAAAACAATGGACTAAATAACGTATTGTTTTCCCTGCCAGTGAGTCAAGCAAAACAATGAACAAAAGTTGGCATATAATAATGAGATATTAAAAGACACTGTGAACCGATTTCACGCTAAAGGGTCACTTGGGTCAAGCACTTGACTCGTGACTCTCCTTGATCCGGCTGCAAAAACCCACACAAAGTTGGCCCGTGACCCGCGTGTCAGATTTTCAACTATGTGGAATACCATACACATACTTATATCATTTGAGTTTTCTCTATAAATAATTTTCTCGCCATATAAAAACTGTTTAAATATATAGTGTCGAAGACACTATAGTATATAGTACACATAGGCTATGACACTGTCATTCAGATACGTAGTATCTCCTAGCGACTACCGTGCTCTATGGTATACTCGTGAACATATAGGAACAAAACTTCCACCCTCGTGGGCAATTGATAACGTAAACGCCGCATTAACTGTGTTCGTGTGAATTCCATACGGTTTCTGTAATTCTATTCAGTAATGGATCTCTCGTGGTCGGGTTCTAAACGGATTCTCTCATACTATCTGACAGACGGCTGTGGCAGTAAATTGATTATAAAATTATTTAATAACAAAATATCATTAACTGTGAACGCAATACCGTATATTATACAATGAAACGCAAAGGTTATATATATCACAAGAAATAGTACATGGATGTTCATGCCTTGTTGAAAGTACGCTCGAAAGCGCAGTTTTTTTCAGCACATACGGATTGAACACAATGTGTCATGAAAAATAGCAATTTCACTAATAGATTTTATATTAGATACAGCAAAACAGTGTCGCCATTGTTGCATAGGACATAACTATTCTAGCTCGACAGTGAGACTCTGCCGTTTCCAGCAGTTACAATTTGCAACTTGAATCCCTACAAAGAGAATGCAGTGGGCGCATTCCGGAGCTGGCTGCGTTGGTAGGATTGAATGTTTTAGCTGTTTGTGTCTTGTAGTCATTTGAAGTAAATGTGCAGTTTAAAGTTTCAATATCTATGTAGTACTAGTTTAATGAGTACCAATGAATGAACATATTAAATTAAACGCCAGGGATCGAATCTAGAACATGCGATTGAAAAACACTTTCAATAGCCATTGTGGTATATATGCTTACGCTCCGACGTCTCTTTGGGATAGGATGGGTTGGCAGGGGGACTTAGAGGCTCTTGGAGAAAGTTTGCTTCAAGGTGGAGGAGGAGATGCTAAATCGAGGACCTCCTTCATTTTGCTATTTGCATTTGACGCCATTTTGGCCAATTTTCACCCTATTTTGCTATTTTTTCTAACAACTCCTGCGCAATTTCATCGCAAAGTGTTTGGGGGTCTAGTGGTACCCCCAACGCTAATAAGTTGCCCATAAATACGCAATGGCTACCGGCCTCATTAGCTCATACAATGGCCTGTTTTTTTTTCTATCTAAGTTGCCGATTACTTTCATCTGAACAATCAGATATAAGTCGCCATTAAAATGTCAACGCTTAGGTCGGATAAGGTTAGCGATTGAAGTGCTGTTGTACCTATATAGCGTTAAAATTGCTCATATATGTCGACATATACAAGCTCCTTATATCGCAGGGGGTTATCCCCGCCGAAGGTCGGACACCACCACGCGGGGCGAACCTGGCCATCGAGATGCAGCCCGACTCTTGATATGACAACTGGGAGAGAATTGGGGAAATGAGTACAAGTAGGAGGAAACTTAGCAAAAATTTAGGGAAAATGGCCAGAAATCAGGAGAAAATTGGCAAAAATTAGGAAAAATTTTGAGTCACTAAAAATTTTGAAAATTTATTCCGCCGATCGGTTCTTCGCCCCTTCTCCCCGAAGCACCCGCTATCGGCCTGGGACCTTGGACCCTGACCACGTATGATCTCTACAGTACAAGTCGCAGACAGGTAAATGTTGAATGGTATCTAGTGGAAAGTCGCAAGTATGCAAAAAACCTGAATATTATCTACCAAAAACAT
>JASANE010000295.1:0-30553 GCA_030248225.1 Trileptium ribeirensis | reverse complement strand
TTTTTTGTAGTTACTAAGGGCTCAACCGTGTGCTTCTTTATCAAACATTAAACTTACTGCGGCTACGAAGCGCTTGCTGCGAGCATGTGTCATATAAGATAAACTAATAAATAGATCCACCGAAAGAACAGAAATCGTTTGGTCGTGAGTAACCACTTCGACTACAAGGATAATTTCCTGTCAGTCAATATGGAGAATATGGACATAGCTTATTAGCCTCTTGTTGCCGGACTTCCCAATTTGGCAAATGTAGTTACACTACTAACATAATAAAAGCAAGAATCCGCAAATATTAGCTCCAAGTTTTGCAGGCATGAGTAACCGTCACCTGCGAAATCATTAACCTTGCCTTGCGACAGATGCTGTTCCGAGCAAGACACACCATAGCATTCATGCTAAATTAGTAGCAAATCGCAAAGTTTTATGCTAAACATACATAAAACTTTAGTTAAATATTAATGAGAAAAGTCCGTTAAAAGATTTTCGCGGTACTTTTTTAACAACTGAATTAGAGCCGAAAACCACCAACATTGTGTCAAAAATAGCGCAACTATTGCTGTTGTTACGAATACTTGGTAAGATAAAGAGCGGTGTTTGGCTTAAATTATAGCAGTCGATATACTTATAAGCTACATATTGCTATAGTGGATACATTCCTTACTTCGTCCAATCTACACACGGGCACTGCAAGCTCTTAACAATAGCAAGGGAGGCAAGCAAGAAGTGAAGAGGTGGTTCGTTTACTTCATTTTTGTTTAACCTCGTCAGTTATGTATTTTACGTTTTAATTAAAAAGTGAAAGGGGACCTGCCTCTAATGGCCCAACGCTCTTGCGACACGCTTGAAACTACTGCATAGATTGCTAAAAGCAGTATACTCAACAAACATTTACATATATATTCGTTGTCATAGTACATGGATTGTAAGGATTGTTGGTTCTTTTGAAAGGTTGTAAGTTTTACCATGTATGTTTGAAAATTTCAAGTATAAACCACGTGAATACATTGCCTTTGAATGTATTAATAAGAAAGCAACAGTGTATAATAGATAATATAAAAGGTTTATTTACAACACAGTGTTTACGACTTATCATTTGTCAATATAACATGTAATAATCTTGTTTTCGAAGTGTTGAATGGCAAAGAGAAATTCCCTGTAGCTTAGTATCGTAGGAAGGTCCCCGTTTTTGCAGGGCTACTCAACAATGTCCCGGACAAAAATTTCTACCTCGTAAGATTTGTAATACGTATCGCAGAAATTTATAACCAGCCCGTATTTGTTAAAATGCTGCTTTTCGAATGAGCCAAGTTTTCGTTAACATCCTCTGCACTTAGGACAAAATTTGAAAAGAATCTCAAGAGCATTGCGGCTTTGACAATAACTTGTTTTTCGTATTACTAGTTCAGGGTCTGGAAGAGTGATAATTGAATATTATACGAAAAAGAACCTAATTTAGACGGTATAATGTGAAAACCAAATACCAATGCTTATAGTAAGAACTTCTGCGTAGCACCACATCGTCCACTTTTTTCAAAAGAGTGGTCGTCTAGAGCCACCTAGACCTGCAGGTTATCACGAACGTTTCGCATAAACGTTGTAAGATGGAGCAGGAGGTGTTACTGCAGGTAGTAGCATTGAGAAATTTTACCAGTTAGACTCGAGCATTATTACTTGATAAATTTTATTAGACATTGTTGTCGCATAGATCAAGCGTGGCTGCGGAAGCGAACACTGTCCGATACGAAAGATCACGGAATTTTGTGGACGAAGCTGCATTGCGACGGTTACTAAATTGCTGTTGCTGGAGGGAGCCTACGCATTGTAATATGAGTCTTTGAAAGAAATGTTTTATAAAATTGTGTTGCCTGTTTCGTTGTGTCACAAATGATTTCAATATTTTTACATTTTGAATATCATCAAATAATTTGAAATAATCTAATATATACTTTCGCTCTGGCATTGACGATGATCGGCCAGTGTCATAACGTAGCCATATTGGCCGCAATAGGTTTGTGCGATGACACGTGAGAAATGATTCCAGCGCAGCTAGCTAAAATGTGTTGTTCAGAATTCAAGATATGTACAATTGATAAGTAGTTGGTAGCCTTTATAAACAAATGTTTTATAAAATTGTGTTGCCGGTGTAGTTGTGTCATTTATGTTTGAATTTTTTTTATATTTTGAATATCATCAAATAATTTGAAATAATCTAATATATACTTTCGCTCTGGCATTGACGATGATCGGCCAGCGGCATAACGTAGCCATATTGGCCGCAATAGGTTTGTGCGATGACACGTGAGAAATGATTCAAGCGCAGCTAGCTAAAATGTGTTGTTCAGGATTCAAGATATGTACAATTGATGATTAGTTGGTGGCGTTTATAAACGTTACTTTTTCCATATGTACTTATCTCGAAACCCTAAAGACTTAGTACAGTGCAAATTTCATCACCAATAATACGCTGAAGCAACTTGGTGAGTACATATGCGCTCAAATTAGCCAAGTACGAAGTTTATTTTACTGTAGTCCACTGTATCTTTTATAATCACACCTAAAGACAAGTTAGCATAATCTCATGAAAACAGTACCACCATGAAATAAGTGGTATAGTCCAGATACTGGTAAAATAATTCATTCAGCTGTGCAGCAAAGACAAACACTTAAATCAAAATTTGCGCACTAAAAATATACATGAAATTTCAGCGACTAGTTCAAATTTTTCTGATATGTAGAAATATGTAATTTTGTTTCTGGCACCTAAGGATGTCATTCTCAAACGGCAATCAGAATTTAAAAATTTCTATAAAATTAATTGATCCCGCAAGTCCTACTATACCAATGACTACTTTAGTTCTCTTTGTGTCTCTCAGGAAACATCACATTTGCGCACTTCATAAAAAGAAACGAAAACATATTTTCAGATTTGTTTTAGCTTAGATAAAAAAACGTCTCCAGATTTGTGTAGTTCAGAAACAAAACATGTCTTTTAAAAAAGGAAAATGTACACGCGTTTTAAAGTTAATATCAATAACCAGCATAGATGAAAGCCAATATCACAAATTAGTCACTGAAGATCAAGTTTTCGACACGTCAACTGAAGCATTAAGCACAAACTAGAGTTAGCTTAACTGCCAGCGCGATCCCAAACGCAGCCAATAATTAATCAAATCAAAAATATATACACGTCAGAAGTTTTTTTATGGCAAGGAAACCGTTAAATTATAAAGCGAAAATTAAGAATGAACTGTTAACTGTATGAAATACACAATCAAAAATTTAGGTATCAATATTAATCCTACACAAAATTCATTATGCGGTCAATGTTATAAACTATTATAATGCAGAGAAAACACGTATAAACTCATCGTACTTTATACCGTCATATATATAAATCTAGCGACTTCAATCAAAACGTTATACAAGATGTTAAAAAGTTCACTGCACGTGTTAAAACATGTAATGAACTTGGACACCAACCGAGAACTGAAACCGTCGTGGATGAACTCAAACAGGGTCATTTTACACTGCGAAGATATTACGGTAAAAATGCATCCTCGTAGGGGTAGTATGTTACCACCCTGAGGCTCCGATCCCGCCCCCCATTCACCTAGGCCGACTGGCTTACCCATGCTCCCCTTAAACTTCGGATCGCGGTCCATGTATGTTGTTAGAGCTCAACTAATCAGGACTATATATGCTGGTGCAGTCAATATTTTTCAAACACTTTGCGCGTCTTTGCACATCGCTACGACATGGCACAGTCGATGAGCGTGCCAGGTATTCAAACACCGGATAGCTCAGAAGGTATTGATATTACGAAGCCACATCTTTTTCATGCAATAGCGTGAGCACATCAGCACAAAATTTTTTCAAATTTTGTTCGTAGTTAATTCAAGCCGTGATTATGATATATGTTATTCGTAGTTAATTTCAAGCCGTGAAATATGATTATGTATGTATAATCTAAATGCCCGCTATAATATGAATGGGACTGCACACTAGGGATGAACATGATTAGTAAATCTGCTAACCGGTTATCAGACTTTCGATTTTTCACTAACCGGTCGGTTAAGCGTCGGTTTTTGATCGAAAACTGGCTAACCGGTTTTTCGATTAACCAATGTTTAGCACTATGTTTTTGACATTTATGTTTTATAACTACAACACTAGGCATACCTGCAGTTTTTTGTATACATATTTTCTAATTTGCAAATGTAAACAGATTTATTCTGAAGATCATAATGCTACGGTAAACAAATATAAATGCTCTTTTCCATTCATCGCCGTAGTAACACCTCAACATGCTGAAGTTGTAAAACAACTGTTGCTCAAATATTAAAAATTTATGTGTAAAGTAAAATATATTATTCAAGAACAAGATCAATTCAATCTGTTCAAGTCTGTTTAATCAAGTAATACATTGGACTAATATTTGTAAACATTTATTAATATTAATTGCTCAATTATTATTAATACATTAATTGTTTTTGTTGAATTCAATTGTTTATGCTTATCGATCGCAGTTTCAAAAAGTTTCTTAAAATAATGCTCATAGCCATAATGTAACGGCACGGGAAGGAACCAGCGACATTTCGCAATGACGCCTTATTTGAATAAATTTAAAACTTAAATTTTGGGTCTTTTCGGTTCCCGAATTTCGTCAATTTTGAAGTTACAGATAAAATTTTGGTACCAATCGATTCAGCTCGATGAGCTGGTTCAGAAAATACCCATTTTACCCACATCCCTGACAATTTTTTTCAATTTTTTGAGGTCCCAGTGGTCCCCTCTTGCGAACCCAAAAATTTTTTTCTTCGGCATATATATAGTCATATTGGGTATCATTCGACTCGGCTTGATGAGACAAGTCGATTAGTGTGTAATTTTCTGAAATCTATCCCACCGTTAGAAGGTTATGATGGCCCATGTAACCCTGAGGCGCTGAAATAAATTGCAGGCCATGCCGTTCTGGGTATACTAAGCCTAAGCCTTAGTCTTAGCCTAAGCTAAGGCCCTTATATGAGACATACACTAAGCCTACGACTAAGTCGGGGGGCTACCGCCCCCCGAACCCCCCGCTCTAAGCTGTTCTTTTTTCTAACGTTATAACGTACGGCCCCTAAAGATTACTTGGGTCCTCATAACTTTCTAACGGTGGGATAGATTTCAGAAACTTACACACTAATCGACTTGTCTCATCAAGCCGAGTCGAATGATACCCAATATGACCATATTCCGAAAAAAAATTTTTGGGTTCCCAAGGGGGGACCACTGGGACCTCAAAGAATCGAAAAAAAATTTGTCAGGGATGTGGGTAAAATGGGTATTTTCTGAACCAGCTCATCGAGCTGAATCGATTGGTACCAAAATTTTATCTGTACCTTTAAAATTGACGAAATTCGGGTTGGGGGATAACCTAAAAGACCCTAAATTTTTACTTTAATACGATCATAGATACTGAATTGTACATACATATATTTTAAATCTCGATCGATATAATCCGTGTTTATAAAAGAAAAAAGCTTAGTCACTTCATCGGCCATACTACTATCCATGTATATACCTAAAATAAAATTATGTATATAAAAGCATTAATCTGTGGCATTTTCAAAGAGTACAATTTCAATCCTTATTTCCAAATTTATGACTCAAATGTAAATAATCTCTGGACGATTCTTTTATAACTGACCCAGAACTCAGTGTAAATGATTGGGGCAGCCAGACCTTGTTATACCTTATTAATCTAATTAAATAGCTTTGGATTCTTACTGCAGCATCATCCATTCTCCCCTGCCACAGAACCACTACAAGCCAACAACTGGGTCTGCTGCTCGCGCCCCCCGTAACAGCGGCACTGTTGATGGAATTGATTTCCGGTTCAGATATTTATTGGCGAGCCATTTCAGATATTTTTGGTGTTTTTCTTTAAAAAAAGTAGCTCAAATTCGGACTAATTTTGTTGAGAAGTCTTAGAATTGCCGTAATTTTAGTTTAATTTCTACAATTAGATAAGCTATTGGTTCGGTGTAGACAGGGAAAACTTTTTGGGACCACTAGATACTCCCACAGGTTTTTTCAAGATTCCATATTTACAGGGACGTAAGGCATAGCGACGGGGCTGTTTAGTGCGGGAGTGCCGTTAAGTAGAGGTGAGAACCAGTCGAATTTTTCAAGGTCGGCTCGGATCGAATCCAGTTTTACCAGGTTCGATTCGGGTCCGTTTTTGGGGAGTCGGCACGACTCGAAATATTCAACTTTCGGGTCACCTAGGTTCGTGACCATTTTGTCTCGGCTCGGCTACCCGCGGATGCAAATTGGACGTGAAGGACGCGGATGTACAAATGATGCACAAATTCATGTGACCTAACATATATAACATCCTAGCTCGCCTTTTGAGGCAATGAACTTTCGAAACAAATTAACAGCTTTTATGTTGAGGGGAAACCTACAAAATTGTGAAAAACACTAAGTGCTATGGTTGGACGGTAGAGGCTCCAGTCAGAGAAGAAGAGCCGACGATATTGACTCACTGAAAAGTATAATAGTCTTCTGTTTTGTTGGGTTATAAATGATAAAGGATCTTATGGTTTTGGTACTGGCTTCCGGAAATCAATAATGACCGCAGGTTAGCTGTGCCCGACCC
The DNA here is from genome assembly GCA_030248225.1 of Trileptium ribeirensis. Lineage (NCBI taxonomy): Eukaryota > Metazoa > Nematoda > Enoplea > Enoplida > Thoracostomopsidae > Trileptium > Trileptium ribeirensis. Next base: position 23,907 of record JASANE010000295.1, on the reverse strand, counting down.
GTTTTCGCGAGAATTGTGTTATCATTTCTAGTGTTAGACAATTCTCATTAACACAAAGCCTCAAAAAAAACTTTTAGAGCTCTGCGTTCTTTGGTTTTCAGTATCTTTTGACAGTAAATTTTCATTCTATTTTCTTTTTTGTGTGTTTAGATAGTTTTAAACGATTTATTAAGATAATATATATTGTCAAAATGCGAGTAAACTATTGAAAGAAGTAATTCTGCTGTATATACGTTGTCATCGATAGCTTCGGGAGTGATAGGCAGCCTTGGTTTTTCCACAGTAATAGTCTTGTTCAGCTCGAAGAAGAAGGCTAAATGAGATAAATTTGGAAGCACAAAAAATTGGCAGTATCTTAATGTGGTCCCTCGCTTTCGAGCTCCAAATATAAGGAGTGCTCGAAATTAAAATTGTTGTAATACTACGGTTTGTTTAAATCTTGCGCGTATATGTAGCTATCTAAATTTCCACACTTCAGGAATGATGCTAGTCGACAATATAGTGCTTCACGCGCGATCGGATATAGCGTTATTGAGTCGTCACGTATTTCACGAACTTTCTATGTGACTGTACTAATTTAGTACCCAAGCAGTCGGTTAGCCGGTTATGTCAAAAACTGGTTAACGGATCAGTTTTTCACTATCCGGTTAACAGATAACCGTGCCCATCTATAGAGCACACAATTCTTCCCACACTTCTTATTAAATTTAAACATACTTGTTGAACAATCAGTTTATGAAAAATGAGAAGCGGTAGCAGCATAAGCGTTAAAATTAAAATGTAAAATAAAATGGCAATAAATGATTATGGTGCTACTGCGCCGTGGCTGTACTCAGCTGACACTCTTCGTCTAGCCAAAAAGGTCCAGAAACGAAAACGGGATGCTTTAAACTTGCACAAACACAATAAACATTAAAAACAGCAAAGAATTAGCAATATAACGGAACAGTATGGCATTGGTACAAGCAAACAGAAAATTTATCCTGCATAACAGCAAATTCACGATTACACACCTGTCCTTTCCAAATAATACTACATTTGAGCGTTTAAAAGTTTGAGAAAATATTCAAATATCATCAATTGTCTCACTAAAAAAAGCTTACACCAAATCGAAACTCCACAATAGTGTCAACTTCAAAGCAAAATGCGGTACACTTGTTGATGTTTCCGGAAACTTAGACATTGTAGTAACTCATATTTTTCAAAATTCAAAGTTTCCTACAAATACAAATCGCAAGTTTCGAACTCAAACATTAAGGTTTTAAGTCACCGAAGTAATAAAAGTAAGGTACAAATTTGTTTTGTAGCGTAAAAATGATGTCTAATATCATCAGATAATTGAGGTTTACTTGTTTTATATTACTAAAAATGTTGCTGATTACAAATTTTACCCAAGAAAGAATATAAAATAATGTAAAACAAACGTGGTCATGTATTAAGTTATCGCAATAATATTATTCAAACAACAAAATATTCCGTTAAACGGCAGAAAGATGGAGCATTTACTTTGGAATACCTTAGCCAGCAGCTCCAACGTTAAAAAATTATCAGTGCCATTACATATTTATAATATGTCAATGAACCTATATATGTAATTATCTTAGTCAGATTTATGTGACTCAGTGACAAGAGTACTGTAACACTAAACTGAGATTTACATAGCAAGCCAGGTCAAAATCTTACTAGTTCCGTAGTTCATTACACGTATAATCTCAGAACCACCAAGTTCGCAAGATTGTTCTTGCCAGGGAATGACATGGATATCATTAAGTATGCTCACATTCAACAACTGACCAACAAATTTTCAATTGATCAAAACATAATGTGAAACGCCCTATTAAAGAGTCCACTTACATAAAGTAGAAGCTAAATCTCTCCTCCACGACGTCGATAAAAAGTTGTCTACGAGGAATTCATTTCTTTAGTCGCGACAATAATTTTTTAAGCCGCAGGTGTTTAGCCGATATGAGTTGATGAGTTTTCTCGATTGTTTACTCGAGCCCACGGCGGAAAATTTATTAATTTTGGTACAACAGTGATAATGTTAGACTAAGTTGAATGATGTGGTTCAGATACTATCTTGGGCCCTACTTAGGGCAAAATTTGGGTCTTTTCCTTTACCCCCCACAGGCCGAATTTGGTCAATTTTGAAGATACAGAGTTGATTTGTGTATCAATCGATTCAGCTTGATAAGGCGGTTCAGAAAATACTCATTTTAACCAAATCCTTGAAATTTTTTTCCGATTTGTTGCGGTTCTCATAACTTTCTGACGGTGACGTAGATCTATCTCGAGTCGAGTGGTGCCCAAGGTGATCATATTCCGAAGAAAACATTTTTGGATTTCCCTAACGGAACCACTGGGACCTCAAAAAATCGAATTTTTTTTTCAGCGATGTGGGTAAAATGAGTATTTTCTGAATCGCCTCATCGAGTTGAATCGAATAACACTAAAATCAGCGCTGTACCTTCAAAATTGACCAAATTCGCGCTGAGGGAGGGCGGGGGTGGGGTGGAGCTAAAAGAAAAGACCCCAAAATTTTTTCAGATTTTTTATTTACCAATGCTAACCGTATTGAGGCTTACGCAGATACTTGTAGACATCCTTTAAGATTGTGTACAACTACAGGCGTGTTGGGTGGAACACATTTTTCGATGCTGATGCATAGCTTCAAGATTATATAAATATACATTAAAAGCACACAAGTGTGTAACCAAAAGTCCAATAAATATTAAAAATTTCGCAACAAAACATCCACTACACTGTCCGATACTGAGTGTGTGTCTAAATAAAATACGCGTACAACTATGTTGGCGTCCACGAACGCACAGTGCGCATGAAGATTTCGTATTACAGCCAAGACAGCGACATTGTCTGTTGTAGCATCGCTGCGTTAGAAATTCGTCGGTGATTCAATAAATAATCAAGATTAGACCAACTAAAGTATCGTTGAACCGCGCAATACGAAGAGTTTCCACGGTCGTCACACAAAAAGCTTACTAAATCCAGGGCACGACTGTCACACACCAAAATATTTGAAACGCAACAAGTTACTAACCTCCATCGTATAACATTATAGCTATACAATTTAACCGTAATTCAGCGCGAATACGGCAACATCCCTTTCGTGGCCGTAATAAACTAGTTGTATGTAGTTTGCGTTAATCAGCTCGAGAAAGTTCGTCGTCAAGTCAAATTAAATATCTGTCGTTCTAATTCCGGGCTGCGTTCCAAAACAAAGCACTTGCTAGCCGTGTTTATTTTTTATTGAGACTGCTGCTCATTAGATACCGTCACTAAGAACAACGCGGGAATTAATGTTACTACTAAAATATGAATAAAGCGACACAAAATGTTATATGAGCTAAATTATTAGCGCGGTGTTGCTGCAGTATATAACTAGTGTACTAAGTAAAAAAACATGCTGCGTCTAACACGTGTACAGAATAATAAATGTAAATGTTACAGCTAACTAACCATTTCGAATTTCTAACCGATTAGACCGTTTAGTTACCGATACACCGACGGGTGGTTCTCGATCTTGGCTGAATACAACACTTAACGTGTGATATCCAATTTGAGCACCCAGTTGCATAAGCTGTATCGTGGCGTGCGAAACCCATAACGCTAATGGGGCAGAATACTAGTATTCCAAGTGTCAAGAGCAGCAGCCGAATTTAATCACCTCGAAGACGCCTCAGATAACGTCGGAATGTGCCTGCGATTATGTGTTCGGGAATGCATTAGCCGAAGTAGTAGAATGCTGTTGCTGTTGTTGTTTCATCGCTGGGCTCTCGGAACGACTACCAGCTGTTGATTTCGATTCAAGTGCTTCTCGGGCTGTTCGCTGGCGCAGTTCGTTTAAACTTGGACCTTTTGACGATAGCGATACTAGCGGCTGATGTCCCGACGACGTTTTGCCGGTGCTGCACGAGCTTCCGCCTCGTAAAAGGGGCGGCTTACTACCAAGGTCATCAATGTACCTATACAAGTCATCAGTTAGTGTTTTAGTGCGCGATATATTGTTCGTGTCTGACGGCGAACCCTTAATTGCACGGGTGCTGTCAGGTGCCTGAAAAGCATTTACGCACTGAACATCACATGAATTCAATACAGCAGCACTTCCTACTGCAGGTATAATAGTCCCCGTTTGATTGTCATTTGCCGAAGCCGAGGCTGACAACGCAATAGCAGCATGGTTGATATTTGCTGTTGTCGATGCTACGTTATTCGAACTACTACCGAAAGTGACTGGTACTTGTCGATTTTCACCATTGTCTTGACGGCGGTGATCAACGGAGGTACCGTGAGACTCTGGCACTGTGTTTTCGTTTGTGCCATTACCGAACCGAGACTGGTCCTGATGTGATCGAGCATCGATGTCTTGTTTCGAAAAACAATCGTTTACTACGCACGTCATTGGAAAATTGTCACGTAGTAGCAAATTAGCGTCAGAACACAATCCAACTCTCGCCGCACTGTTTATATCGTTACACAGATTATTCTCGGCGCCCCGAATTTGTTGCGCTACAGAGTTCACCGGTTGTACGGATTCAAGCTGCTGAATCGCAGCAAATGGCTGCTGTCGTTGATTTTTGGAATGAAACTGAGCTTGCGGATTTCCAACAACACTTTCCAATGCTGTCGACGAGCGTGTGGCCAGAGCAGCCGCATTTTGATGTCGCTGATAATGATACTGATGTGGATCGATATACGAAAGTGCTTGAGATCTACCGAGTGTGCGAGCACGATACTGATCCAACTCCTCCTGATGGCGTTGTTGGAGATCTTGGATTTCACGTTGTTGGCTACAAGAATAGAACTCGAGTAAACATTAGGTGTGTATACTTTGGGCGTCTATGATCCGGTGGCACAGGGGTAATCACAATTTTTCCCCAGCGCTGCGATTTTTTCTCACGGTTTTCCCAATTTTGCCATAAAATTTGTGTAATTTACTAAAATTTTCCACCCAGTAAGCAGTGGAATGGATGCGGAGTCTCACAGATGAGGTGGCAAATGAGGCTTAGAGGGCCTGGCCCTTAAGGTGGTAAATGAATGTAAGGAAGTTCGACCGTAAGGGGGTAACTCCACCCTACATCTGAAGACACCGCGGTTGCTGTTATTAAGTTATATGTGGTTGAAGCATTAACCACCAAGTGTAGCAAACATTAAACTCTGGATGCACAAAAGATTACAGCAAGCATACTAATTTGATAAGGCCATAGACAACTTCAACGATCCACACTATAATAATTTGATCCTTGAAACCCAGTTGCTTTTCTACAGTACGTATAATAAATAAATCACACTTGAATTGTCCTAATAAAATTATAGTGTTTATGATATGTTTTTTTCAGATCGATAGCCCATAATAATGTATAATAACTTACCGTTCCAAAATTTCGCGTAATTCTTTATCGTGTTCATCTGGATCCATAGGAAAAATACCCTGAAAATAAAAATTTTAGCACAGATGTAGTTTCTGGACAGTGACTCACATCTGTCCCGGAGTCTCGTTAAGATTTTCAGCAACTGTTACAGCAATGCTCAGCTTGAAAACTAAATTATTTAATATTTTGCAAATAAAACTGTTTAGTATGTAATCTAGCTACCGGCTTAAGATTATTCGTGTTTGCACAATCATAATAAATATTAATGTACTTAATTATTCGGCTAGAGCGGAGAAACGAAGCGACTGTGAAGAAGTAGCATGGTTTTTGATTCTGGTGTACCTTACTGTGTAAATATACAATGTGAAAAATTTACATAGTCCTACGAAAATTTACACACCTCTGATATTTGCCTGAAACCAAAATACAGCAATTGGTGCTTACAACTGTAGTTGGCGACTTCAATGCTGAGGTTTTAAAGGTTGACAAGAACTTGGAAACGTATGTGTGTATTTTTATTTACTACATGGTCCAAACTACTGCAACACAAAACATTGCCTACCACTCATGGGCTTCCTATTTTATACATTACTTGGTTACCTGACGCTGCGGTTGCAAAGTACCTCCATGCTGATATTTTTATATAACCTATATCTTATTGTATGTATAAATATTATATATATATACAAAGATTGTGTATATGGCGTAAATTTGAATACACACCATGGAAAATATTACACCAAATTTACACGCACCTGATTTTCAAAAAGAAAACTCAGGCAATGCCTACATACTATTGTCAATAACTATTCTGAAGTTCCAAGCTGTGACCATTCAGAAATAGGTATCTGTCAGAGGGGTTACCTCCTAAAGACCGGACAGCCTCAAGCCATAAGCCTAGGCACACGAAAAATTTCAGTGAAACTTGGTTAAGGCTGGGACAAATATTGGCAAAAATTGTGTGAAATTGGCAAAAATGAAGTATATAGTAGCAAAGTCGCGTACCATGTACGTTGTGTTGTTTCTGGTACTTCCGTAGTATTACTATCGCTGCGTGTGTAAAAAAACCTCGCTCTAAATATCTTGCAATGCTAAAAAGTGCAACAAACCAGGCTAATATTATGCTACCACTTTTACGCAACGTGCAAGCAAACCTACACTAAGATAAAATAAAATACATACTACGTGCAACAGGGTTGGCTTAAATCATACGTTCGCGTGCATTATGGAACTGTGCGTGAGTCTGGGTTATAAGATGCATCATGACAGCGAAATACTACAGTCATGCTCAAAAATAAAAGGAAATAATTCGCGAACCGTTCGCTAAAAATTCATGATTTGTTCGCAAAATACTTGCGCTTATTTCTGAGCGTGCCCCTATGTACATTTCCTGTAGAATCGATTGTATTACAAGTACTGTACACACGTAACTCATCTATTTTACGGTAGCGATTTTCATAAAATATAATTGACGGTTATAGACTTTTTGAATAATCTGGCAATTATTGAGGCACGTCAAAGTAGCATGACGTATCACAGTAATGACGCGGCGCAGCAAAACTTTTTTATAAACAAGTATCTTCGATATTAAATTTAACACGCCAAAATTATAAATAAGTGTTCCAACAGTAACTGGCAAAGCGGGCGGAAACGGAGTCAGTGTGACTACTGTGCATTTAGAGACCATTTCATTGTTCCAAACTGATATCCGTGAGTCCCTTTAAAATCCCATAATAGCAATTATACACCGAAAATACTTCAATAGCATTTTTACGGTCATTTTAATCATATATCTAAATCGAAAAAATGTTTAACTGTTTTTCCAATGACAAAAACTTTTGAAATTTATAAATCCTAAATTTAAAGAAAAATTGAAATTTTTGGTGAGCCTTTTTACGAAGTACAACCCAAACACTTGACTTATTTGATGCATACCACGCAAGTGCATTTGCTTTAATCGTATTCAGCTGACGACTATATTGAAAAAAGTCAAATCTGACTATTCTTGACGCCAAAACTTACTAAATTGTGCTCCGGCACAGTCCCGAAGGGTTAATAACGCACCTTATTATGGAGTAAAAACAATGAAGTCAACGTGTTTAATCTATCGCTCACTATCAACAATCAAAAACTTAATTTAAATTAAAAAATTTTGAAAATTTTATTTTTTGGGGGTATTTTTTAAATTTTGGCTCACAGCTCGAAAACGGCTCCTTTGGCAAAGATGCAGGGCAGCAACGTTGAAGCTCTCGATGATATTATCTTATTAAAATCCCGACTGTCCATTTTCCGATGCGACGACCCTGGCTAACCTAAAATCTAGGATGACCCCAAATAGCTAAAATCAAGAAGCCTCTACTCGTGTCGGTTTTGTGAAAATTTAGGTAGGGATTATGGTACCGGCGCAAATACAAAGCAAACACAACTATATTTTATTACGCGTCGAATAAAAATTAATTGCCAAAATTCATCGCTCTCGAGAAGAAATATGCGACGAACAGACGGAGATACAGAGATATGTTATCAATTAGACACTATTCTTGAGGAAACTCGCCTCGCTCACTCCGTTTCAGTTATCTTTTAATCAAGCCAGAAATTAAGGTAAGTAAGCTGAGTCACACATCAGACTATATCTACATTATATAGTACACATAACGAAAATGTCTATTATAGAGTGTGTGAGTTTATTTCTTCAAATAACATTATAACATGTTTATAGAGATATACAGTTATAGTTACACATTTGAAACATGATTATCTCATATAAATCCACACAACAACCATTGAACCTAATATTCAAAATACTTCCAAGAAAACACAGCTTTTAGACAAAAAAAACACACTATTATAGTGACAACCGAAAACCTAATACAGTGTCTATTGGTGAAATTATATCATTAAACATTGTGAAGAAAATTTGACGCTTTGTACTCGTTCTAATCCTACAAAGTGACTTAAAAACATTTTCTTCGAAATTTTTTTTCGGGGATTCCAATTTTCTATCAAAATTAAACATGCAACGCGCTTTCCACAAAGCAAACTGACAATGCTGTATAACAAAATTAAAGCATATTTGTTTGCTTTTAGACATTAGTCTTCTTCCTAAGATTAAATCCGATAATTCAATTGTATTAACCTCGGCTATACGTTTCAACATTGGCGTCAACACTGTGTAGAAATCATATGCTCTACTACAGTATATAAAAACGTGCTCATTTGTTTCATCTACCTCAAACCCTTGTAATAAACAAAAAGGACACGTACTCTGCGTCACGGTAAAGTTCGATACTCTGTCATTCGTAAAAAGCCGCTTGTGCCTAAGTTTATAATGTAAGTTTCTCACCTTACCATCAGTAAATTTTGATTTTGCCCATTCCCACGATTTTTGAACATACTGTTGAGTTGAACCCAATGTTTCTGCCCAGCATAAGTTTGGGGATATCATGTTTGAAATGTCGGTTTTGTGAAAATTTAGGTAGGGATTATGGTACCGGCGCAAATACAAAGCAAACACAACTATATTTTATTACGCGTCGAATAAAAATTAATTGCCAAAATTCATCGCTCTCGAGAAGAAATATGCGACGAACAGACGGAGATACAGAGATATGTTATCAATTAGACACTATTCTTGAGGAAACTCGCCTCGCTCACTCCGTTTCAGTTATCTTTTAATCAAGCCAGAAATTAAGGTAAGTAAGCTGAGTCACACATCAGACTATATCTACATTATATAGTACACATAACGAAAATGTCTATTATAAAATCGAAACTTATAAGCAAGAGGACTGAACGAAAATTAACGAAAAGCGAGTACAGCAAAAATGCGCATCATTCAGCTAATGATACGTACAAAGTTACGTAGATCGACGACAATGATTGTGTTGTTAACAATTTATAGAATTTAAAAGGAAACAGACTTGTTATAAGTCACTTTTTCGGTGACTAAACTGTCACAGACAAAACTGGACAAAAATGGCGCAGACCGGACCAAATTCCGAGTGTGCGTCTATCCGGGTCTGCACATAATTTTGTCCGTGACCGTACAACCTTTTTCGCACTAAGTTAATACATGAAAAATCCATGAACGGAGCATTATTTTATTCTCCAACACGTAGAGAGGGAACGCTGTTATAAACATTAGTTACTATTATTTTGTACTGTAATCTCACATTTTGATGTGATCATTGAATGCTATAGAAACTGCTGTAACAAATTTCTTTTCTAAGCATGCTTTAACTTCGTGCACACTTATTTACATCACAGTGACGTTATATAGCATTGCACGCACTGACACTACCAGCACATTTTACCCCGTGCAGTAAACAGATTTTTCTCCTATAAGATGAAATCAACGACAAAGGAATGTCTTTTTGATAAAATATAGAGAAGGCTAATTAATGGAACAACAATTATCAGAAAGTATACGAAAACATCGATTTAGTAATCTCTATTTAAAGATCAGCGCGAATATATTAAGTCACAATCAATGATCTATGAACAGCTGACCTGCATTTATCTTCATAATACAAGAGTATGGTGGTGTAAAAATTGTCGTCATGGCTACGTTAGAATTAGCTGTGGGATACATCTCTAAGGTCGGTTAAGTGCTAACCAAGAATCTCGACACAGATTGTACAGGTGCCACGACAGCCTTTGCTTAATAAATAATTTTTCGCGCTTCCAAACAAGACAATTTGCGAACTCGATCAAATATCTTATTCACCACCAGGGTTTTTTGTGTTTTTCTTAGTGCAAAAACGCAGCGAAATTTCAGAAAACACACCTAAATTTCAAAAAACACAAAATTTAGCACATCTGAACTGTTTAATTAAAAGGCTACTAAAACCAAAATTTTTAAACGCTGAATGCTTATAAACTGACCATATTTATAGCTGTGGAACCTAAATCTATAAATTCTGAAATATGAAAAAAATTAGTGCTAAATATAACTGATTGGTCCATTGTATAAATATATAATGCATACATTAATATAAAATTGCTGGCTGGTAGCCGGATAATTATCGTTGCTTGACCTTCCCTGTAACGCTAAAACAAGGTACATATTTGCGGGCTAATTACAAAACAGAGGTAAATATCCAAAACACACCTAAGTGTCAAAAACACACCTAAATTTAGAAAAACACACATTTTGGCACAACATAAATTTTGAAAAAACCCTGTTCACCACCATCCTGTTGCGATGGCGGTGAAAAAGAATAGATCACAGGTAAAATTTACTTTTCAACAATTAGTACTTGTTACTAGTAATTTTCATGAATAATTATATGTAAATAACGATACGGTTTGAAAGCGTGACCACAAAACATACCTTCATGCGGCGATAAAACGAATAAATGTCATGTCCATTTTGCCTACTATCAAGTGTTGTACTGATATGATCAACGAGACTATCAACAAGGTAATAACTGTCGCGTCGGTTTCGATCAGCTGATTTTCGTAATCCAAGTCCTCCGAGATCAAGTGGCTTCGTGCCTGCCAAATGGGTATCAGCGTTACTACACGACGGTCGATAAATAATATTATGAACGTCAGACATATTATTGGCTTCACCGTTTGTACCACCTGTCGCATGATACGAACGGTTTCCATTATTTACCTTCGTAATATGCAAAGTGGTCGGCAACGACGCAAAGCGTTGAATCTTATTTGTTATCGCAGCGGCTGAACTCGATGCCCAGTAATTATAATAATTATTGGAGTCATAAGAGCACGCATCGCGGCTGCCAAATCTGTTCTTTGACCGGTTTTCCGCGTCATCACCGCATGAACTTTGACACACGCTCTGTAGCCATGGTATCGGTGGCCGACACGAATTATCGACAAGGCCCAGCGAAGCATTGGCCGATAGGGGACCACCATCTCCATTTAACATCGAATAAAAATTCGAGTCACTTGACGAAATGCGGCGATCATTAAACGCGCTACTGCCGCCGCCAGTAGTTGCCGCTGTCGCTGATGTCGTAGTCGTCTCATCCGTGCCAGTTACAACACGTCCGTTGCTATAGAAATAGTCGAGGCATTTGTCAGAACCTACTACAACAGTTGTTGACGTGGCAAGGGCTTCGGCGTTTTTCTCCTGCTGGTGTTTCCGCTGACAATCATCACCAGTTAACGACTGCACATGTGTAGGAGCTGCTGACGAAATAATAATATTAGCATCGCCGTTACGATCGGCGACAAAGCTATCATTGCAACTGCTGTAGCGATGCTTGTTGACTCTTCCACAGCTATTCGATAAACAACTATAATTGTTGTCACTATTTCGACTCGGACGTACGATCGCAGCATCGCTACTGGATACACTCTTGCTCTGCTGAGCAAGCCGGAACTGAGGAACGCTAATTATATCCGCGTCCAAGTTAACAACGTCTAATGAATCTGCTGCAGCCGGCGTACCGACAGCCGAATGGCAGCAACTGCCACAACTATTATGGGTACTCACACCACCGCTACAAATGCTTCGATTGCTTATAATACTCGGCGACGGAGTAAGGAAATTACGATTTCGATTACCATTATTACGATAAGCGTAGCTAATACTGTCGCCGCCTAGCTTTCGTGTGTTTTTGGGCATATCTTGAACTGTCAAAGACGATTTCCGAGAGAGACAATTTTGACAAAGCTGACAAACATAATAATTAGCGTAACTCCAGCTGTCGGCACTGTTATTTTCAGCAGTAGTGCTTCTATTCAAAACCGCATGATTTGTTGAGAACTTGAAAGGCTCGATGGTCACTGGAACGGACAATCTGTCTACGGCGATATTGGCAAAACTGTCTGTTTCAACTCCCAAGCTGAGTTTCTGAAACGCTACATTGCACTTAGGCGGCGCAGACCTTGCCCGAGAGGGTAGCGGCAATTTGAGAATTTGACGACTAATGGCATCGCTTTGCTTCCTATCATCTTTCGTTCTCCAACCTACCTCCACGGCGTCCAGATTACGCGATAAATTTCGCTTCGCATGATTGTTGAATGCGTATAATTCATGGTAACGTCCGGAAACATGGGTTGAAACGCTGTCAATTGCATCTTGTCCATCGTTGCCATTGACGGATCTTGCTCCGTTATTACTGGGTTCTGGTACAACAGCCGTGCAGCTATACCGCTTGCGAGCTAAAAATGGCAATACATGTGGTTCACCAGCTGCCCATCGTCGCAGCATAGCGCGCGACCAACGGCTGGTGCCCGGGGATATTACAGAATCGTAACACGCAGACCTCGAAGCAGCATTCCTGGCGGCTTCGTTAGGCGACATTTCGCGCCACCGTGAAACTTTAGAAAATACAAGCTGCTCAAACCCGCTGCCGTCGTCAGGCAAGTTGCAAGCTGCAGTTTGAGTTGACGAATCTGTTTTACCTTTATACATCGGTGACGTAGCAACAGCTGCTGTAGTTATATTTTCGCCAGATCGAGACTTTGGCGGTAAAATATCACGACTAGGCGTTACCGGGTAACGATTCAATTTACGAACTGGTGCTCCGTCGAAGCCTAGGCCTAACCTCTCTATGCTGGGATCAGGACTCCGCTCAGCAGAAGTCATTAGGCCATTCGAATATATGCCCACTGATGTAGCAACTACTGGTCCTATAGCCGACGAGACGCAAGCGACTACATTATGATCTGGCGTGTGATCAAACTTCAACTCCGCTTTCGGTGATGTAGTGCAATTATTTCGTGCATTGCTAGTGTGACATGACCATGTTGAATCATTGTCGCTTCTGGACGACTCAACTTGATTTATTTGTTGATTAACATACTCTGTTGCCTCCATCATTCTTCTCCGTTCGTGAGACGGATGGCTACTAATATAATAATTGGTCGACGCATTGATATCATGGTTGTGATGATGCTGATGCTGCTGCTGTTGCTGATGGTGATGATGATGCCTTTGATGTTGCTGCGCTGCTGACTTGTGTCGCATTTGCGACTGTTGCCCGACAATCGAACTACTACTACAACTGTGTTTTGAAGCACCTGATCGTGACGTTTCAATACAAATCAACGGATTAACACCGAAAGTTGTTGCCAGCGCATGCCCCAGATCCTGAAGATTAAATCGCTGCGTTGTACTGGTCGGCAATAGCGGCGCTGTTGTCGGAGCCGATGCGCGCGATTGCGCTTGATGCTGCCGCTGCTGAGTCGACTGCTCATAACGAACGTTACTCGTCGACGCTAAGCAAGGAGTAGTACTAGCAAAATTACTACTTACTGTGCCTATGCCAAGACATGATACCGTATTTGTGTTCGCTCGGCCAGTGCTAACAACGTTGACGCCTTTATCGCTAAATCGCTGTTGACTCGTTTCCGAATTTCGGTAGAGACTGGTCTGATTCTCTGCCGCTTCATGCGCCAAGCGATGTGCTGCATCTGCAGCACTGTATTTTGCTGGCGTACTTTGTTGGCTAGTCGCGTTGTCTACCCGACTACAGTTAGAGGACGGTGTTGTAGCTGCACTATAATTCAAGCTGTTGGACGAAAACGTCACACCAACTGGCCCGTCTGCTGGGTACATTGCTGACGTTGTGTAACTACTAGAAGTATCCGAGGACTTCACTGACAATCGTGATGGTGAGCGCTGCATCGTTGCGTCGCTGTCGCTTTGAAAACAACTACTAGATGCCGTAGGTGAGAGAATCGACAATTTGTGCTACAAGCCAACAATAAAAAAATTCAACCACAACTTCACACACAAATATATAATATACATGTAGGTGAAAAACAATGGTGCAATGATTAATGGCAAGGAATAAATTTTTTGTTTTTCTGGCTTATACTTTATTTAAACAAAAAGTAACCTGACGTTTCAAAATATTTTTGGCTCCAGAGGTAATGTGGCATGTAGCTCAGAGACTATAGACTGTTCTACTCTTAAGGATATAGTTTCTGGACTGTGGTATTGTACCAAGCGCGAGAATAAATAATGGTAAATAATTAACCATCATACTAGTGGTATCACAGTTACTAGAGCACTACGATGAAAACCACAATACTCACCAGAAGTGACAGTCGCATTTAGAGCGAGCGAACATCGAGGGAGCAATAGTCATTCCTGTCGAGTACTGTACTTTAGTTATATTTTATTTATTGCAAATAAATTCGTGGCCAATTAATGACAAGGCAACGGCTGTCTTTCCCAACAGTATATAGGAAATTGAATGTATTATTGAATATGTAGCTGTCGCAGAATTAACCCAGTCAGTGCTTTATGCAATAATGAAAATATTTAAGCACGACAGGGTAATGCTAGACAATGGTATGAAGGCAAACAGTCATCAGGAAAGCTTGAAAGGCTACCAAAAATGAAATAAATCACAAATTTCCTTGCGATTTGTAAAAAATCACAAAATATTTTTGGCCTCAGGTGCTAAAAACACATACTCATATCAGTTACGATCTCATCTCGAAACTTCAGAAATTCATGGTAACGTGGGAAAGCACTGCCTTTTAGCAACCAGCAACCGTATGTTCATTTAGTAAGCTAAAGGAGCTCATGAAAAGTTGTTATTCACTATGTTATGTATGTAAATACTGCAAGGTGAAAAGTATTTGCAGGTGAAAGGGGCTGAAATTAGAAGCAATAAAGGTATATTATTGCAACACAAGCATGCACTAACGGAAGATTCGGATTACAAGCAGCACACAAAATGAAATAAACGTGATAGTGGGCAAACTTAAGAACAGTCATGGTGAAACTTAATGTAGCAAAACTAAACAACATGGTTAATCATTATCTAGGAGGTGATTTTTGCAATTTTCATAATAATAATAAATTTATTAATGGGCTTTCCAAATTGGGGGTGTGGCGGGTCCTGGCATGTTGGTCTCCCTGGTTCATCCCCCTAGCAAAATGTTGGGCTCCCCCGGTTCACCGCCTGTTACAAAATTTTTTTGTTCCCAATCGGTCAAAGTACATAAAATTTGATCAAACTTTGTACTAAAATTCCGTTCTGAAGCCAAAAATTTTGTAAATTTTGTCAAAATGTGCTTCAAAATACTTTTTCTCTCAATCAAAAACGTTTTGGTAGTGTTTCTGACACTATGTTTAACCATTTTTTCTTGACAAAATGCCCCCCTGGCAAAATCGGGCGCCCCTCCCTTCGGAACCAGGGGGCCCCTGGGTCAAGCCCCCTGGCAACATATTCAGCGAATAGACAGCCCAGTATTATATGACTCCATTACAGCCGCTCTCGAAGTGAACAATCCTAATTGATAATCAGTAATCATTCTAAATCATTCTACTAACCTGGTAACTACATGATTGACTATGATATATAGATATGTATGGTGTATTAGAAAAATTTTCTAGTAATACATTTTGTTAGCTAGATATTATTCTAAGTGTTCCTCTACATTATCTATTTTGAACCTAGCCTAAAATTTGCTGTGATCTGTAGTTATTATCACATAAAATAATGATGTTAACGGACCATGTCATAAAAGATAGCTAGGTGCAAGAGTACTACACTGCAAAAATTATTCCAATGTTATTGAAATCATAATATCCGTATTCCAAATTGTGAATTTTGGTCTTAAAGAACTATAAAATACCGACAGGATACAGATCCTACACGAGCGAACAAATTTCGTGGCATAGTATCACGTAACAAAAAAATTTTGCGTCGTATTTTATTCAACTGATTGTAGTTGATCTCTGTGCATCAAGACATTGCCTAGATAATATTAACAACGTTCAAAGCAAAATTTCGCTAAGACTCCCGAAACCATCTTACGTGTAAGTAAAATTATACTACTGGCGATAAAAGAACAAAATAATTTTACCTTATTTTTAATAATCAGTAAAAGTTTATTTTTATAAAGTATCGAGGGCGGGATGGGATGGGATAAAGTATGAGATTGATATGTGTTATTTTTCACTCCCGTGAGAGTATAATATTAATGTGGGATGCTACCTAAAATATTATTCTTCCAGCTCATTCACTAAACTTCAATACAATGGCTTATCGTCAGTTTACGATACGATTTTGAACCTTTTTTAAAGTATGAGATTGCTATGTGTTATTTTTACCTCCCGTTAGAGTATAATATTAATGTGGGATGCTACCTGAAATATTATTCTTCCAGTTCATTTACTAAACTTCAATTCAATGGCTTCTCGTCAGTTTACGATACGATTTTGAACCTTTTTTAAAGTATGAGATTGCTATGTGTTATTTTTAACTCCCGTTAGAGTATAATAATTAATGTGGGATGCTACCTGTAATATTATTCTTCCAGTTCATTTACTAAACTTCAATTCAATGGCTTCTCGTCAGTTTACGATTCGATTTTGAACCTTTTTTAAAGTATGACATTGCTATGTGTTATTTTTAACTCCAGTGAGAGTATAATATTAATGTGGGATGCTACCTGAAATATTATTCTTCCAGCTCATTCACTAAACTTCTATTCAATGGCTTATCGCCAGTTTGCGATTCGATTTTGAACCTTTTTTAATAATGACATGGTTTCGATAAATCACTGCATCCAAACTAGTTTCTGATCAAAATTTATCGCAATATTTTGGACCAAAACGTCGCGAAAACCGGTATTTTGAAAATTATAAATGAGTAGATAAAGTTTTGAATCATCATGAAGCAACCCTTAACATTGTATAAACTACGCTGTTGTTGTTGTTTAATAATTGCTGTAGTTAAACGGCTTTTTCTGCGACTACACACAGTGTTGTTTCGGCTTTTTTACCTTATTAGTGCTGTGAAAACGTTACAGAAACCACCCTTGGATCAACATAGCGTAAGGCTAAGTAGCGGTATGATTCATCTCTAGCATTCGTGCAATACCAAAATAAGTTCATACCTTATTATTTTAATCATTCATTATAATGTACAGGCAGGCGGCGCTAGAGTAGTCATTAGGAATACCGAGTAACTTGAGATAACGACAAGTCGTCGTGTAATAATTGTAATTGACGCTTTCATGGCAAATAATGAAGTTTTTTTGTATGAGGTAATTTTAAACACTACGTACAGTACTCGCAAGTTTCGAACGAACAAACATCAAACCGAAATCTAACAAAACTTATTTATTCTCAAACAACACTCCAAAAACTTCCGAACAAATTTAAAAAATGCGCCAAAATTTCGAACAAAATTTTAAATTGATCGACCGAACAGCACTCATTTCTGGCGAGTACTGTAATATTGTTCGTCATGTTGAACATTTTGATAAATTTGCTAGACTTTTCTTGCCCAAGCTAGGACAACAACTGGAAAGGATAATAATATTCCCCTGTTCCACAACTTAACTCAACCACTTTTTATAAAGAACTCAAGTTATTGACAAAGCAGCGTGAGTATTGCCGTATGTATTCAAACTATTAATCCAAAAATAACTTAGCTCTCATCATAATATTACCATTAATGGGTGACATTTTAAAGCTTCCAAACTGCAATTAGCTACTAATCATAGCAGAACACACAAAAATTGAGCATGACAACACGACTAAATATGGTCAAATAACTTTTCACTACACTATAACAAAACCATAATAATCGTGCAAAATTAAAATGAAAATAAAATTTTTACATTATGCCAACAACAAGCTTCCAACCTTTATCACAGGGCGGTCCGTTGAGCATGGGATCCCAGATAACGCATCGTGATAAGTATCTTCTGAATCAACGCGTTGAACTTCGAATCGCGAAACCTAAAACAAAACACTATCATTTGTATTCAGCAGCAGACGATTGTAATTAAAACTTGTTTATCAACAATGACTGCTTTAAAAATTTGACATGCGTTCGAGCTGGCGACGTCAATTCACCTAGGCTAAAATGCACCCATTTCCAACAGAGCAAGATACTAGACATAAAGACCTCCAAAAAATGTAGGTTGTCTCATATCTTTGTATGGGGTACACCTATGAAATATAAAGTCAAACATTATATTTTTAACTACTAATGAGCCGACCTGACAATCGTACTAAGGAAATGTGTAACACCCATTTTAGCAAATTTAATAATTTTTTAACCTTAATGACTTTATATGTCAAAACAACGAGGATTACGCGAGATTAAACTTAACCTGCGCCCACCGAACATCCTATTTTGTCAAACTCGATGTCGAATCCACATTCTGCGCGATGGACCAGGTACAGCAGGGGATTCGCATTATATGGAGGGGTAGACAAATTCCGTACTTGAAGATAGAACATAATAGGAGGCAAGTCAGTATTCTATATATGTGACTTCAATTCAATAAACTCACAGATTTAACTCCATGTAATTCAAATTCACATATTTTAGCACAGATATATGCGACGTAGTATACTGCTCTATTTATATACCCAGAATGCAGTAGTTTAATAGCTATATTTAGCAGCTTTATTTATCAGACAATTTCACAGCGCTGAATGACACAATCGAATTAACCCACCGCTAATTTCACATCGCAGGTCGATCACAGCTTTTGCCGAGCCATTCAACGACAACGTCCGAGGCTAGACATTTGACCTATTTCAATTTATAATAGCAGTGATTTATTAAAAACATGATACCGCAAGTGTGTTGAGTAGGATTGTTATACCACTGCAAAGTACACTAAGGATAAAGATGTATCATAACACAGTTCGACAAAATTCGAAAACGATACCACAGCCTGACGGACAGCTGTGACAATAAAACATTTTATAGACTTGCTGCTAGCCTGCAACAATCGGTCACCAGCTAAGTAATTTTCCAAGATATATACGCCATTCAAATTTCGCTGGCAAAAGGGTTCTATAATCTAAAAATTGACGACATTGTTTTGGAATCTAAATTTGGCATAGAATCTAAACTTTCGCAGAGAAAAATGTTTTAGAATCTAAAAGTTGGTGGACAAAAGTGTTTTAGAATCTAAAATGTTGCTGACACAAGTTTTTAGAAACCAAAATTTGGCTGATAAAATTTTTTATAAACTAAAATTTGACCGACAAAAGCGCTTTAAAATTTGACTGACAATAGCATTTTAGAATCTCAAATTTGGCTTATAAAAGTGTTTTAGAATCAAAAATTTGGCTGACAAATCTGTTTTAGAATCTAAAATTTGGCAGACTAAAACGTTTTGCGACCTAAAGTTTGGTAGGCAGAAGTGTTTTAGAATCTAACATTTTTTGACAAATGGTTTTTAGAATCGAAAATTCGGCTGACAAAATTTCTCTTAAATTTGCCTGATAAAAGATTACGGAATTCAAAATTTGGCTAACAAAAGTTTTTTAGAATCCACAATTGGGCTGACAAAAGTATTTTAGACTCTAAAATTTGACTGACAAAACTGCTTTCACATTTGAATGACAAAATCGTATTAGAATTAAAATTTGTCTTACAAAGTGTTTTGGAGTGTAATATTTGGGTAACAAAAGTTTTTTAATACCTAAAATTTGCCTAATTAAATCCAAAAATTTTTTCAGCTTCTAAAATTTGACTGGCAGATATATTTTAGACTCTACAGTTTGACTGACAAAACTGCTTTAACATTTGAGTGACAAACGTGTTTTGGAATCTAAAATTTAGCTTACAAACGTGCTTTATAATTTGGATGACAAAAGTTTTTAGAACCAGAAATTTAAGTGATAAAAGTGTTTTAGAACCTAAAGTTTGGGGACAACATTTTTTTAGAATCCAAAATTTTTCTGACAATAGGTATTTTAGATTCTAAACTTTGACTGACCAAACTTCTCTAACATTTGAATGATTAAAACTTTTTAGAATCTAGAATTTGGCTGATAAAAAAGTTTTTAGAATCCAAAATCTGCCTGACAAAAGTATGTTGGATGCTATAATTTGACTGACAAAACTGCTCTAACCATGTGCTGAAGAAAAGCGATTTAGAATCAAAATTTTGGCTCAGAAAAGTGTTTTATAATCTAAAATTTGGCTGATAAAAGCTGTTGAAATCTGAAATGTCTGACAGAAATATTTTGTGATCTAAAATTTTCCTACAAAAGTGTTTTAGAAACTAAAATTAAGTTGACAAAAGTGTTTTAGAATCTAGAATTTGGCTGAAAAAAGTTTTTAGACTCCTTGGCTTACAAAAGTATTTTGGACTCTAACATTTGGTATAATCTAAAATTTGGCTTACAAAAGTGTTTTTTTAGATTCTAAAACTGGACTGACAAAAGTGTTTTAAAATCTAAATTTTGAATGATTGAAGTATTTTCGGATCGGTATTTTGTGGACAAAAGTGTTTGAGAAACTAAAATTTGGTAGGGAAAATGGTAAAAATTAAACTTTAGTTGACAAAAGTGTTTAAGAATCTAAAATTTGGCCGACAAAAGTGTGTTGGAATCTAAAATTGTACTAAGAGAAATATTTTAGAATCTAAAATTTGCGCACAAAAGTATTTTAGAATGTAAAATTTGGCAGACAAAAGTGTTTTAGACTCTAAAAGTTGGCTGACAAAAGCATTTCAGAATCTAAAATTTAGATGATAAAAGTTTTTAGAATCCAAAATTTGTCTGACAAAAGTTTTCTATAAATTGAATGACAGAAATATTTTGGGATCTAGAATGTGAAGTGTTTGAGAAACTAAAGTTTAGTTGAGAAAAGTGTAGTTGAAACTAAATTTTGGTTGACGAAAGTGTTTTAAATCTAATGTTGACAAAAGTGTTTTAGAATCTAAAATTTGGCCAATAAAAGTGCTTTAGAAACTAAAATGATCTATATTTTTATGTTTTGGTACTAATGTAACAAAGCTTTGGAGTGGCATTGTCGGTCCGTCTTGCCGTCATCGCTACACTTCGTATCTGTCTCTCGCCGCAGAACATGTCATTTGGGTGTACCAATGTTTTTGGGTGGCCTCGCGTCAAGATCCCGGGTTATGGCTATAAACTTATTACAACTAGAAAGTGTGAAGTCATTCCCGGCGCCCGTCCCGAAATGTATGATATGATGAAGCTGTAATACACCAAATGGGCCGTGCTTCTGGCCTACTCTTCGAAATTTCAGGCTGGGACAGCGGCGATCACATTTTCGGCCAAGACGGGCACTTATATTATCACCTGCATTTAACAAACACAAAAAATCATTTAAAATTTTGGTGCTGTATTTAGAAGATAGCTGTTTATGTTCATCGTAAGAGAGGTGTACATTGACATATAGCATATATAGAGCAGATGTATCGTTGTGCCATTGGCGTAAAAACTATAACATATCCTCCATTTATATATTGCGTTGTTTCTAGCTCATTCTTTGCTATTTTTAATGCTTACAAATAATTTTCTCTCAATTGGTACACTAGACACATTCTTAAGTGGAGCGTATGAGCTCACATCGTTTAAGTTTAAATAATGCGAAAGCTTTTAAATAGGTCCACTGTAAATTACACCTTCGTATACATTCACCATGCCTTAATACTCCAGTTTACCTTTTTGGGGGCTTATTAATTTCCGGTAAATCCAGGTATTTAATCACAGGTTTTATCTGATTTCACTTTAAAGGCGATAGTTTGAAAAGATAGGGTAACGCCGAATGACCAGGCCAACTCTAGCTCAACCAATACCTGGCCCAAATAACCCTGAAGGGTGGTACGTTATAATGTTAGAAAAAATAACAACTTAGCGCGGGCTGTTCGGGGGCGGGAGCCCACCGACTAACCTTTAGGCTTAGTGTATGTCTCATATATGGACCTTAGCTTAGGCTTAGTATATCGAGAACGGCATGGCCTCTTATTATCGCTTAATCACCGAGATAAAACATACATTTATGTAAAAAATGAACACTATTTAGAATTGACTCGAGACACTGCGGAACCTGTGAACGATTTTCAGTCTGTGGGATGCAAACTATAATAAAACACATCTGGGAGATGGGCAAACTAAAATAAAATACGCCTGGGGGCAGGTTAAGATAAAATCGTATATGTGATTACTCTCTTTAACTTTCGTTCTCAGCCATATTTACTCCGTCATCCCATGCCTTCAAATATTTTTGGGTAAGTTCACAAAAAATGGTGAAAATCCGGGCAAATTTGGGAAGTCTGTATTTGTTTTCTGGAGGGGGAGGAGAGAAAGAGATAGAGCGAAGGACATGTCCTTTAAGCTTTATTTCTGGGGAAAGGTCGCCCGCCCATTGTTTTCGGCTTCTGCACTGAGAAAATAATATGGGTTTTTGATATGTCCATTTTCATTTGTATATTATTGTATAATTAAGCTCCATTTTGTAGCCAATTTACTAAAATTTATTCTGGTCGACAGTACCTCATCGATTGGTCCACAACCAAAGGTTTCAGGCTAATATGGTCATCACTGTTTCTCACAGCTAAATTTTTAGGACATACATGAGAGACTTTAGGGACATTTTAAGATCGCTAAATGTTGCCCCTAAATGTGTATTTGCCCTCTCTTTTAGACAACTACACTCAACGAATGATAACGTATTTTTAAATCTGATATATAATGCATAAACGTAATATTTTGATTGTACTTCGAATTGTCGTTATGGTAAGTTTGAAGTGACGCTATGACGACATGTCTTTTGCTACTTTCTACACTAGTTTCTTATAATCTTCACCAACATCGTGTAAACTTAACGACTGATTCTTGTAAACCGATTCGTTTCAATCAAACAACCTGGTTTTGGAAGATTGTTTAGCGCCTTTAAACGGTGGTCGTGTTATTCGACTAAACATTTTTCAGACCCTTAGGGATCAGGCCAATGTTAAAATTTCTCAAAAGCTCTTGTGATTTTGAGGAGATATCAGTAAACATAAGTAAACTTCCAATAAACACAATATCTTTTATATAACGATTTTTGGCTGTTCGACGATACCTGCGCGCGACACATCGCGCAAGCGCATTGATATCATTCATTGCAACGTATGCATTGTGATATACTAAAAGCTAACTGCACTGTAGTCACTGTCATCTCGGTCGAAACCTACAATCGTGTCCAGTTTCTCGATTATTATTCGCTATATTTGGCTAAACAAATACTGTTAACCAAATATTTCGATTTCAGCTCAGCTGCGGTACGACAAATTACATCATCTCCTACAGTTTGAAGCAGGGGTTCATGGGGGCTGCCACCATGAGGCCTCGGATCCTCTCCGAGGTCCTGGTTTATCCCCTAAGCGGATACCACTATACACACCCTTGTGCGACGAACACCCTCACCTCACGGGGAAAATTTTAGTAATTAGTTGTGAAAATTGCCAAAAATTAGTAAAAATAAATCCGCCCCAGAAATTTCTGTATCCGGCACTGCCTGCTACCCATACCGTCGAGATCACGGAGCCTCAACATGTACGATCTTAATGGTGAACGTAACAAACGTTTTAATGTAGCCAGGCTTTAATGCCCTTGTAAATGCACGACGATACGTTAGTTATAATGTAACTATAATAAACACATTAAGCACTATTTAAAGTTACGCTCAATTATTCAGGGTAACTTTGCATTAGTTTGCAATTTGCAGCTGCTATGCCGGTTGGCCAACAACAAATTTTTCATGCATGCTAAATAATTGAGCGGGTTCTTTTAAATTATCCGCCAACCCGC